>JAFELO010000507.1:133824-188903 GCA_017140195.1 Eumaeus atala
ACATTCGTATGACTGTCATGTAGATACGCTAACCTCCTTTCCTTCTCATCTGGAATGGGCCAAAAGTCCTATGGAAGTTCCTCGTACTATTTTGCTTCAATACACAGTATATTGGAGCATAACCTTTATGTAAGTAATAGATAAATACTTAAAACTATAGATCATAGTGTGCGTGCTGTAGTGTATGTATCGTTTTATTTAATTAAAATAAATAAGATCTTCAGTTTATCAGTTTTCATACCACGATGCAACTATAAACTCTTCTACTCGTCATTGGTTGTTTAGAAGAAAGCGCTTATAGCGGTAGGACTGTACTTTTTTACTCGACTGCAATAATTTACGCAAGATCGCGCAAAACACACATCCCTTTGTGTCTCGCGCGTACCTTGTGCAAGTGTATGTGCCTAATAATTTATATTTTCGAGTGTAAGTTCGTAAGATTAGTACCGTTTGTGTATGGAACGAAATATTTTTTTTTTTTATTTATTTGTCTTATACAATAAACCTGAAGAGTTATTTTTTTGTTTCTACGCGGTAACCTCTGGAACAGGAGGATGGATACGAAAATACGACCAAAAAGACCAGAGTTATGCGGGTAAGAACGCAGGGCACTTGAACGCTCAGTAGCTTATTTTATAGTTAGTTTAGTAGTAGCGGGAGGAACGAGGTGCAAATTAAGCTCTAATCTCATTGCGCGACCTATAGTTATTCTATATATATATATATATATACATCCTGCACACAGGACTGACTTCGGGTTCACGTTTATAACAAATTTATGCGTATTTCTACATTTTATGTAAATAAGTATTGAATTTTCATATCTCATTAGTATGAATGTGGGTGCTTATGCTCAGCGACCATATGAGTTACAGCCTACAGGTTTTACGTATGCTCATTGATATTTATATCCCGACAGCTGCCGGCTCTACTTGACTCTACTTGACTATTCAGTAGGCAAAATCAGAACTAAACCTTCCACTTGTAGCTACTGCTTACTGCAGCTGGCATTACAGATTATTATAGCTACCATTAGTCGCTACAGATTAATATGGCTGCAATTAGTAGCTACAGCTTCCTACAGCTGCCATTAGTAGCTGCAGCTAACAACAGCTCTAATGAGAAGCTACAGATTACTATAGCTGCCGTTAGTGGCTCCGGCTAACTATAGCTGGCAAATACTAACGCTCAGGGCAAGAAGAGAATCGGTACTAACGCACCAACGCTGCCTACTGAACATATAAGTTAGTCGCAACATAATGCAGCCGGGAAACCATTAAATTTGTTTGACAAAATATTTTTTATATTCAACTACATAAGCCTTCTCTTGTTATTTTGTACCCACCACGTGTTCCCACCGCTACATAGTGCACCCGCCATAGTACATAGAGTTCCAAGCAAGATGTTCGAATTTAGTCACATTTGGTCGTCTAATTACCGACTAATAGAAATACTACTTAAGTGTTTAGACAAATGCAATTAGTTACCTATCATGTTAGGCATGTGCGTCCAAAGTGAATACATCCTACCCGTCCTCAAAAGAAACGTAATTGCTCCTTATTGATGTGTTTCCTTTGTTATAATATTTATAGCAATATAACGTAATCGTCCCACAAATATTGTAACAATTTTTTTTTATAGGAATTAATATTTACTTTTGCAGTGTGTTAGTTTAATACACAAATATAAAACAATAAGAATATAAGAAGCTTATTTGAAGTTTAAACGTTGAGACCAGTTATCAATAGCACGCACTTTTTCCATGGGGAACTTCTTCACTGCCAATCGTATGGATTGTTTTAGGGACTCCAAATTATCATTACATTTAGAGCAGTACTCACTAAAGCTGACCATAAATCATAATCCAACGGACTAAGAGCGGGGCTAGACGACGGCCAGTATTAAGCTCTGATGAAGCCCGAGACGTTCGCCTCCAATCAAGACTGCGTGGACCGGAAATTTATGACCCTGCGCTGAGTCTTGCTGGAAGGACCATACTTGGTTATGTCCTTCCAGTAAAGTGACAGCGTCGCTGTCGCGTTTCGCGCTGTTAGCTTGTAGCCGGTGGCCCATTGGAGGAGGGTGGATGATAGGAGGGCAACGCATCCGCGTAGCAATAATGCGAATGTCCGTGGGAGTCGGTAGCCATCAAGGAGTCGGCATCGTTTTCTCGTTTTCCCGCATACTGGCAATACCTCTTACAATTTATCATTACAAACCTAATGAGTAGTGCCGACACTTCACGTCGATATTAGTTACGTCGACTTTTTTTTCTTTTTTTACTGCTGTATGCTGATGGAAGTGCCCAGTGCAGCTTCGTCGTTTACTATGAGACACATCGGACGGCGGTCTAGGTGAGATCGTGATCGATAGGGGGACAGACCCCGCTCCTTTCCCGCAGGTGGGAAGGATGCATTCCGATAGCTGTATAGAATTAACAAAAAAAAATTATTACCTTGGCCGATGGGACAGGTTCGCCAGGTAAAGTTGGCTCTGCATTGTCGTGGAATTTTTAATAATGTGTTGGACTATTTTTTTTATCTGTCAAGGGGCAAGCGATCAGGTGGTAGGTAGGTGCCGCCCATAGACACCCGAAGAGCTACAAGTTGTGCAGCCGCGTTACCAATTTTTGTGATAAGAGTATTAATTCAAAACTTTAATATTTTGGAAAATTTTGTAGTTATGAGAAGGTATCGGAGTATTCATGGCTTTAATGCAAATACCTGTAGAGGTCGCTGGCCACTACTGTGCGAGCTGCTTGCAAGTGCCAGCTACTGTCACGACATGCCGGAAGACTCCGCCTCCAGACGAGGCGCCTTCCGATCTCGTACGCGGCTGGTAAACTTCGAACGTCTTGGTGTTCGTTAGAGAAATGTATTAATGAAAATTTAAATTATTATTATCCTTGATGATAAGGTCGTCCTATGATTAAAAGATGAAATGACGAGGGCCCTATATTAACAGAAATATATATATTAATTATAAAGTTGGATAAAAAAACACCACACTAGGAAGTCAAAAATAAACTGAAATGAATATTTATATACATTTGAAAAAGATAATTTCAAACATGCCTGACTTTTTTTCAAGTTATGTACCTGTATGCTTAAAGTTGGTGATTTATATATTTTAAAAAATCGAATAATTAAATGACACAAATAGGCAAACAGGTTGCTTTTATCATCGATATGAGATATTTTATTTAATAAATTTTAGATAAAAGATGATTTATAACCCAATATTTGGAATTGAACGTATGAACGAAAATAAATTAAGAATTGCACGTATTCTAAACGAACTTAGAAACTTACATAGTTATCATATTCTTATTGAGAAGATTCATTGGTAGTGTGCGCCGTCCTTGCCGTCGAAAGCTCGATCAGGCAGCAGTAACAAGCTTAAGTGGAGTGCGGAGGAAGTCCGCAATCGGAGCCGAGTTTTCCGGCGGCTGAGGGCAGATCAATGGTGCCGCGCCCCGCCCATCCACCGACACCCCTCAGACTGTTGGCCCTCATAACTACGACAATTATGATGTCTTGCGCAGGTGGGGTTATATTTGTGTACATATGAGACTAAAAAAACCCAACGTTTCTTGCGTTGTAAATTCTTATATACAGTTTTCGTTGCGAAATAAATATAAATCGGAATTTGTGGTTTACTCGAAATTCATATAAGTGTACAAATTGTAGATTCTTGCTACGCCGATTACTTCATTAGTTTTAGGGATGCATAGCTAGCTGCTTTGAATCTTACAAATTATGAATATTATCTAAAAATTAAAAATTTAATACGTGAAGCAAAAACGTGACGAAAGTTGCGGTGACGCTAGAGTATGACATTTGGCTGACTTATAGTTTATGTGCATGAGAAGTGTAGAACGATAATATTTGTATAAGTACTTAATATGCATTACATTTTATTACTTTAATTAAATAACGTTAACCACACTTAGAAATGCACACGATGTTAAAAATTATATAATACACAAATTGTGACGCTGTCAAACATATTCTGACGTACGACGTTTAGTTTTATTATATACCTACAGGTAAAAGGTTTACAGTCATTTTTATAATTATGATCGTATTTCGATCTCTCGGCGATCACTAGTAATAATAATAATTAAACATATAGAAAAAAGAAAAGTTTAAAGATAAAACGCCAATAGTTTTTAAATTGATAGTGAAAAACTATTGGCGTCAAATATGACAAATTGATATTTGACATAGGATATTTTCTTGGTCTGTAATTTTGGTCTTGTGATAATCCACGGGACATGGATCCATATTTTTCGTCTTATAGTGGACCCATTGGAAAATATTCTTAGTCAAAAGTGTGGATATCATCTTTAGGTAACTTATAATTTTATTCTGTCTAATTTAATCAATACCTATATTGTAATATTCGTCGTCATCATCAGCCGGACAACGTCTACTCCTGGACATAGGCCTAATATTATCTTGATATAAATAAAGTACCTATTCCATACATCACCATCACCATTTTTTACTCAACAATTGGTAAAATATGTAAAAAAAGACATGTTTATTGATTGAAAACTTCCAAAGTACCTACACGAGCTGTCAAAACGTTTTCCCGCGTTTGGCGGCACTCGCTTTAACAAAAAACTGAATACAGCCTTTCGGAGCGTCGGACAACCCGCAGTATCGGGTTGCCACGTCACCTTCCCACCTCAGACCTGGTCACCTGATACCTCCACTATTATTCCCATTATTTGAACACTAATTGTGCCGCTCGTTTTGTGTTCTGTTTTGGCAATTGTTAGGCTCGATGTGTCTTACGCATAGCCTTTAAATAAATATTTAGCCGTAATACAAAATAAACATATCAGGTTGGGAAATAAATTCCAAAATGTTTCATGTTCCATTCCGTATACCTAGATACATTAAATGTCTCGACCTGATTTTTGCTTCATATTCTATAGGAGGTAATATCGAGGCAACAGGTGGCAAAACCCATCCTCGTGTCAGCATAATCGAGAAGGCCTTCCGCTCACACGGTAAAGTTGATCATGCTGACGACAGGTCCATGCTGACGTGTTTCGAGAGGTTTGTGCTGACCCGAGTGGCGATTGGGGCTGTTTCATAAAAGTAATACGTCTCCGAGAAACAGGTTATATCTTTAATTACAGCTGCCTAAAGGGCGGCGGTTATAAACGAATAATAAAATCAATTTATTTCGGATAACTATAAGATATAGATAGATATATGGTTAGTAACATTAAGAGCTTAAGTCTAGTGTTAGTTACAATAAGCAGTTATAAATACCTACACTTACATAGGGTTAAAAAATTAAAATTACGATCATTTTTACTTTATTGGTGAAACCGGGGCTTCTTGACTGCATGTAATTGTATCTAGCCAGCACCGCCGAATTCCATCTACCCACCAGTGCCCTTACGATGGCGCTAAAACTATTACGCACCCGCCTTAGTAAGGATGCGCTACGCTTGCGCATTGTGGCTGCGGAACCATTATCTATTATTTTATTACGTATACCATTTGTAATTAAAAAGAAATCTCATTAAAAATAAACTGTCAAGATAAAGTCATAAAGATTCAGGGCGGATCAACATGTTTGTGAAAAACATCAGTTTATCCTTCCGCGGGGTGCGCTCGACTTCGTCATCGCCATTTCCATCGTCGGCTGCCGTGTCTTACGTAACTGTGAGTACGGTATTATTGATATTGTAAACTAACCAGTCAAAAATTACGAGATAGGTACTGCTTAGCAACATCTCTTCGCAACACATTAATTCACTTTTAATTTTTTGTCTCATAGCGGACAAATAATTAAGATCATGTAACGAATTATTTTTTATCAAAATAATTTAACGATAGCAAATTGTTTAAAATTGCTATACTTCACTACGTAAATGGATTATTCTGTCAATGCAGCTGCTATTGGTGTTTACGGATGGTTGGTAACTCACTGGGAAGTTCAGTGAATTGAAATTATTTAATGTTAAAATTTGTATTTTATGTATTTAGGGGCACTAGACTATGATTTTTCGGGGCCGTTTTATAACTTTTTTATATATAAAGTCGTTCAAATCTTCTTCAAAGTTGGTCTTTTCCAATGTACCATTTTCAATAATAAAATTCGACTAACATACGCGTAAACTTAAGACATCAACAACACCTTATCGACACTAATATTGATATGTATTTAAAAGGGTTTGTTACATAAAACGCTTTGTTTTTTTAATGTGGACACGGGGACCCAGTCGATGTGTCTAAGGATTGTGTGGACAAGGGCCCCAGCCGATGTGTCTAAGCATTAGTCCGGCCCTGCACAAATGGAATGGAAACAAGCATGGGATATACATTCGCCGGTTCGATCCTTATATGATCTATGACCGGCTGGTCGTTGTACCTTGCTGGCAATTTAGCCTCAGAATTTCGGATATCGAATATTCTATACCAAATTTCTCTCCGGCCGTGTTGGACTGCCATCGCATCGGAAGAGAAGACTCTAATCGGAAGACTATTCTAGAAAGATTACATGGCTCACGCACGCACCTGTACATTATAAAATGTCCTATGCAGTAGGTTAGTCTCTTCAGAAATGGACGCCATAACCGAAACTCTAGGAGGACCTAAGAGCAACAGAATGCGGCGCTTTTGCGCACAGGACAAGGGGCGAGGATGGGAATCTCACCCCATTGCAACTGTCCCAAAGTCGGTGGGGTTGTCCTGTAGTGCTGGGCAACCCCATCTGTGGAGGTGAAGTTGGTCCCTTAGGGGGCTGACTAGCCGTCGAGGTGCCCTGATGATTGTTGTTCCGGGTCACCTCACCAAGGGCTGCACTGGTGCGGTTTTTTTTTGTGGGTATTCGGCGGTGGTTTTTGTGGGTATTCGGCACTATCATGTGCCGAGAGTCCCACACACCACTGGACTCCACCCAGGGCCGGTGAAGGCGCATAAATGCGTTTCCTCGCGTCAACAAAAAAAAAGGTACAACTCTTACTAACTTACAATTAACAGTAGCAACTGTAAAATTTTAGACATGTAATTCTTGTTCATCTATGGAAAAACACAAACGTTTTTGATACATAAAATACAAAAGGCGTTTGTTTTTGATACCTACTTGTTTGTAAAACATCCCTAAACAAACACCTCTCTGTCACTGCGCTGCTGTTTGAGCTCACGCTTTTTACTAACGCCACCGATACGCGCTTTGTACAGTTGTATAAACACGCGAGACTATTTTGTTACGCCACTTTTTGTAACACACACCAAGTGAACGAACATATTTTCCTAGCAACGCGAATAAGACTACACTTGAAAGACTTGTCAACCACAGCGTAGTGATGAAACTCACCTTTTTGGAACTGTCACTTTTTTAAAAGACCCTTAGCTGAAACGTGATACCTCTCCCTGGCATAACACCGACGCTAAATGGTTGCTATATATAAACGTATCACCAGCGCACAAGACGGATGGGGTAAAATTCGTAGGAATGATTATGCGGATTAATGTTTACTATTTTATTATGTATTCTGTTGCTCGGTTACTCTTAAACAATTGATTTAAGGAAAGGCGTAATTGTTTCTTTTAATATACTTTGTTATAAAACGAAGACCCAGAAAGTTGTCAGTCTATATATGTTGTGTATTCTCTCAAAATCCACAGAATGGACTTACAGGCATGCATAGAGTAATTCCCGATGAAGGTTTTAGTGTATAATTTATTCACGTGCGAATCCAAGGCGGATCGCTAGTTAATGATATTGATTGAGCTGAAATGCATCTTATTTACAAGTGCTGAAATGTGTCATCGTCATTCATAATCATTGTAACATTTTATTTCAAACCCTTTTATATTTTCTGAACATGGAACATTTTTATAGAACACTGACGTAAAATGTCAATAGTAAATTTAATTATCTTGCAGGTGAATTATGTTAATTTTACGATTGGGCGTGATGTTTCCATGTTATAAATTTTCTACACAACTTGCAACAGCACCCCGTCATCGTCTCATGGTGGATGTTAACATGTTTCAAGATACCGGTCTGCATTATCTACTACGCTACGTACAATAAAACTACTTTTACGAGGTTTCATCGTGGTTTATTTAATTATTTAACTAGTGAGACATTTCAGAAGCTTTACAGCAACCATGGTCACGGGTGGACTGACATTGCGGATGTCTAGATATTATAAGTCATTATTAAAAGTACTCGAAGAATTATAATTATTTAGTTGTTCCGATTAACGTAGTTACTGGGTTTTTTATAGTATCAGTCTGGTGTACAGACAAGCGATCGGAGCTGATTTGGTGTCTACTGAAGCTATTCAGCTGCACGTTAATGCTAATGCATTGCCTGCCTTTCTCCAACGCTCCCAATGAGCTACCGGATAATAACAAACTGCAAACACGAAACGCGACAGTATAGCTGCCAAATTATGGCAGTATCGCGAGAGATACATCCCCGGCCGTGCCAGTCCTATTCACTTACAATACAGCATGGCATTACCATCACAGATCGCGGATATATCAAACACTAAATAATCTATGACATTTCCTAAATTTGTAATAATATTTCCGTTGTCGAATACCTATAATACAAGTCTTTCTTTTTTCCTCGGACCTGAACTTGTGCTGTGGATACGAAGAGAAGCCCGATGCAGCTTCATCGGATTACTATAAGTGCTCGAGCGGAAGAGGATCGGACCCCCTTTTCTCTCGCAGATAGGAGAGATGCATCCCGATACGAGAGTGTTTGTAATAGCTAATCTAACTTATTATCGCGGCGATAGGGAGCGAGGGGACCCTCTGCACAAATCATTGCAGTACGTAGCTCATGCTACGTACTGTAATAATATAAAACGTAGTGTGATAAGTCCACAAATATTAAATATTTATCTTTACTTCATATCACAAAATATTGCACCGTGCACATTCACTGCGACAAATGTTCCCACGTGTTTTGGAGAAGTAACTTTGCAGACGCATTGACGTGCAATAATCAGCTTGTTGACGTGACAGCAGTGGCTTTGTCAGCGACATTGTTGCCGACTGTCAAATGAGTACCTGCTCCCTGTCACGTCAGCTTTGATGAAATGCATACGTCAAGTGCAAAATATGCATTTACAAGGCAATCCACTTTTATACACACCTTTGCTAACATTCAGTTTCTCAAGCCATGCGGAACATGCCTTTGTTGTAGGTGGAACCTCACACGTGAAATATGGATCGTATAACGGTAAAGTTTACCTTATTACTTATAGACCTTTCCTGTTCAGTAATACATAAGGTATATCAGGAATAGGTCAAGGGGCCAAACTCTCTTCCCCTTTGCTTCTCCACGGCATCGCGCAAGCTTATATATGATGATAATAAGCAAAAATGTTAACACCCAAGAGGCATTGCTAAACGTTATGTAGATGTGTTCCACTCCTTCCTTCCTCCCCTCCATTCTCCAATGGGCCACCGGACCACGGTAGCTTCCGAAACGTCAGCGCTGTAAACACTTAAATAAAGCACGATAAAATCCGTTAAAATAATTTTATTATAATACGACGATATGTGACAACACAGCTGACACTTGACAGCGGCTTTGTGCTAGCGAGAGGTACCTCCCCAGTCTTTCCGGCCCAATCACACAATAAATTTGATTACAATTCATTTTAATATTAAGTTCTTTGATTAAGGGATCTCTTATCTAAAGTACCTACATAAATAATGTACATAACCGTGTGCGGAGTAACATATGTTAAATTGATGGTAGATAGGTAACAAATCTTATCTGTATACTTAGCTATATAAATATATATATATATAATTTTATTCGTGTATAATTCTTATAAATTTACATTACTGTATTAAACACTAGTATAGCTTTTTAATTTTTAATGGTACTTACCAAATTTTTTGTAACAGAGGTAATATTACATAAAGTATTAATCGTTATGAAGACTTGTTTAACTTATTAGAGAACGCCATCTACTAGGCAATAGTTGTTCTAATCGCATCATATGTAAGTACTACGACATCTGGCGCCGGCTGGATTCATTGATATAATACAAAAACTTTAAACGTAAACGAGTACAGTAGTATTAACGCTAATGTTTAAAATTAAACACAGATGTCACTTTTATATTTATTTATTTATACCGTTTACTATGAAAATAGAAACGACGCAGGATAATCATAGAGTGCTATGTACTTATATAGGAAAGTTTAATTATGTATACCGCCACAACCAGAACTGCTTAATATTATCTGTCGTGTTTTTTAAGAATTTATTGTGCTACTAATAGCATGGTCTTGAGTTGGCTCATCCAAATCTATACTAATAATATAAAGCTGAAGTTGCTTTGCTTATTTGAACGCACAAATCTCCGGAATTACTAACCCTATTTTTTTGTGTTGAATAGGCTATGGGGGATATAATACAAAAATTTCTACTTGCTATAATAATTCAGCACGAGATTTTTATGAAATGTTATTCACAGTTATATCGATAAATATATATCGATATAGGAACCTGAAAAACTGTTAACTGATATTGTTACAAATTATGTAACATCTTGAAACTACGGTCATACGGTCATCTGTGTGTCTTCGGGCAAAGGCCTCCCCCAGTCTACTCCACTCATCTCTGTCTAATGCCGCTCTTGTCTAAGTCCTGCCAGTCATTTCCACAATATCATCATCCCAACATTTGAACTGTCTGCCTCTATTCTTTTTGCATCCTTTTGGGTACAAAGTTGTGATAATTTTGTTCCATTTATCAGGTCCTCTTATGACTATCCTGCACATTTCTATTGCAGATGTTCAAATTTAAGCGTGACATCAGCTAATTATTTTTTCCCCTGAGTTTTTCATTGGTTGTCTTATCTAATCTTTCCTTATTGACCATGCTTCTTTTCATGGCTGTCTAGTTCATCTTTAATCTGTTACTTTGTGATTTAGTAAGTGAATATACCATATCTGAAGATTGAAATGATGCAGATACTAAACAGTTTTGTCTTAATGTGTATGTCTGTTGGACTGTCTTTCATAATTGATATACAGAACCAGTACCTTTTCCAAGCGTTTACCACTCCTGTGTACATTCCTTTGGTTGTTGAATCTTGGTGGGATATTAACTGACCTAAATATATGTAAAATGTTATTTACTCTATAGTAATATTGTTTATGGTTTATAGTTTGGCACTATTCCCATTGGATGTTAAGGCCTTTGTTTTCTGGGTTCATTGACAGTCTGACTTCACTACTAGCTGTAACGAGCGACTCGATCATTTTCTGTAGTTCCACTGCAGTGTTATCAAAAATGATTATGTCGTCTGCAAATCTTAAGTGGGTTAGATATGTTCCATTAATATTAAGGCCCGTCTGTGTCCAGTCCAGCTTCCTGAAAGCCTCTACTAGATCTGCTATAAAAAGCTTTGGTGACAGAGGGTCTTCATTTCGTTTGATATCTATTGCTGGTCCTTCTCTCACCAAATTTTATTTTTGCCATGTTATTTGTACAGATATTTTTTATAATCCTTATATATTTATGATCTACACCTTGGCTTTACAATGCTTCCCATATTTTTGCCCAAACCAGCGAGACAATTGTATTCTTTGTACTTTTCGAATATCTGTCTAACCGTGTGGATGTGGTCTACTGTAGAGTAGTTGCCTCTAAAACCTACCTGCTCTCTGTGCTGGATTTCATCGAGTGTTCTAGTAATGCGATTTAACATTAATTTAATTTAATATGTTTCTAAAAGTTGAATTAATGTCAAAAGATTGGACAGCATCTTCAATAATTCTTCTACACGAGGTTACAAGAATTATACAATTGCAGACCCAGAGGCCTAATGGCTTGCCTAATTTGCCTAATAGCAAAGGTTTTGTACATATTGGACTAATGCCCAAAACTTCAGCCAGGAAGGGTAGTACATAGTATTTTGTTTCTTTTAACATTTCATTTGGAATCTTGTCTGGACCCGTAGCTGATTGCCTTTTCTATGTCACATCTCTTCTCTGTCTATCTGGTAGTTCTATACCCTCATCTTTGGACTGTTTTGAGTACAGGTCACTTTAGTATTCAGTGGCACTGTTTATGATGTCAGCTCTTTTAATTTTGTCACAACCAGTGCTATCTTTTAGTTTGGGAATCCATTTAACTTTTTCTTGAAGTATTTTAATTGCTTTTGTTGTTCTTTCCGTATTTTCTGTTAGGCTCTCGAGTATGTTGTCTATGCGATTTCCTATCTTCTCTCACGTTTGTTCATAAAGTTTTGCTTGTTTCTATTATCTTTTTCTGAAGGTCTGTTGTTTTTTGAGTAGTTTGAGTCGTTACTGCTCTTTCATTCATTAGTTGTTTAGTTTCTTCCGATAGCATGTCTTTTTATCAGTGCAGTTGCCAATAATATTAATCAGTTTGCTGAAGGTCTCTAGTACACTTGTTCTGACAGTTGTTTTTTTACTTTGTTAATTTTTTCTTCTAGTTGGCTGATAGTTAAAAGGCTAACACCTTTATTATCTATTGCCCGCGGCTGATACTTAAATTTCCTTATAACTTTTAGTGTAATTGTTCTCAAGCGAGTTCTGGCCATATGGTGATTTAGTCTTCACTAACAGTCATGAGTTACTTCGATTGTTACGGATGTAATCAATTTATGTCCAACGTCTCTCATTATTGTTTTTAAGTTTTGCGTTTAGAATCTAGTCGATGTTCAAAAGCTAAGTCTACAAATTTCTGGCCATTTCTTGTCCTCTTCGCTGTACAGTATGGGCCCATTATATTTTCTTCACTATTTATTCTCTTCCCTATTTGAGCGTTAAAATCTTACACTAATGATTTTTTAATTTAATGTTCATGACATATAAAACATAATTCAGAAGATTGTGATGTGGGGGAGTCTATTTACACTATCAGTCAATTGTACTTGTTAGGAGGTAGTAATGTTTTCAGAACTGCTATATTTGGATACATCATACAATTTGCTAATAACTTTTGTTCATGTGCTTGTGGACCATGAAACCAACTCCATGCTGGCCTCCCTCCCTTAGAATGGTCTACTATAATATAATAAATAATATGTCTACACAATTCGAGCTGAGAATCAGAGATTGGTTTATATTTAGCAGGTTAAATTATAAATATCTATCAAAGACAATTTTTCACTGGTTTTAAGTACATGTAAAAATAATAAGACCCTAAATGCTTGATTTGTTGGTTTACATAATTCTTAAACTATAACAATTCAAGAGAGAACAAACATACATACAAATGAATGAATCATGGGTGTATGTAATAAGAATAACACTGTAAAAGCAATATCATAATATTATCTGGTCCTATCCGAGCTACTACTAAAATTCACAAATTAATAATTTACGTCTTAAATACTCAGAGTATGAGTATATTGTAGGTAGAACAAAAACTAATTCTGATATACAAGCATGTATTTTACACAAAAATTTAATAAGAAATTAACAATATTTTTCTAATAAATATAATTAAAATCTTAACTAGAATATAACAATGTTACAATCATGGAAAATGTAATACATTATTGAATTACCTTAGATGGCACTTTATAATACAAATTTCATTCATTACATGCAATTGTATTACCTCTACAATAAATATTAACTAGCCTAAATGTTATAAGTAATCAAATAGTTTCAATGCTAGATAAAGCACCATTATATCAACAGTAAGCCTTCTCACCTGGTGCAATTACATAATTAATATCGAGAAGTATATATCATGTCCATATAGGCATGCAATTTATTGTCTCAGTAATGTATGAAAAGCACTATGCAATACGTCAATTAACAGAAAAATTTTCTGTGTTTTAAAGGTTCATTGTCACTATCACTGTCAGAAAAGCAGACTGCAAAACCACTTTTATCCCTTAAAGAGTCTTTCTGCTTTACATCTCCACTGTCATTGTTTTGATTTTTCACATTTCTAGTACTTCTGGTAGAACGCAATTGAGCACAAGAAGATTCCCCAACTACATTCTTATCACTTTCACCACTTAGTGAATCCTTTCTTGCAATATTTTTGTACCTTCTATTACGAAGGCACCTAGTCCTAGAGTTTACTTTCCTAGCTTTTTGATTGCCCACATTTAAAGTGACACTTGAACTCACTTGCTCACTAGAGTTAATAGCATCTAATCTTGTATAATTGGACATTTCTGTTTGCACATTGACACCAGTTTTCCTTCCACTTCTTGTTCTTGATAGAACACTAACAGAATTTTCTTTGCGTTCAGATTTCCTTTCTTTAGTAGTACAAGATTTAGGTAAGGTCTTCTCAGGTGTATCGACTCTGTAAATGTCCCTTTCTGAATCAACCATAGATATGTTTCTTTTTCGTTTTGGATACCGTGAAGTGTTACTGCTCTTTGATTGAAAAGATGTATCATAGTTGATATTTCTTTGCCTACTAACTTTTTTTTCAGATGTAAGGTCTTGATTATTTTTAACTTTTACAAATTTCAATAATGATGTACTTTTATCAACATTGTTTGTGGTTTCTTGCTGTACTGTAACCAAATTAATGATATTCTGTGAAGAATCTGTACTGCAATTCAATACTGCATTAGCATTGCCTGTATTAACAGATTTATTAACACATATAATAATATTGTCATGGTCATTAGCCATTTTCTTAAGCTTGGCTTGGTTTCTGCTTCTCTTATTCTGTACTTTAGCTGCAGCTTTAGATGAATGCACCTTTGTCGATCGAATATAGTTAGCTGTAAACCCTGACACATCACTTGAGTCTTCATATTTGCCATTTGTTTCAGTTTTATTGATGCCCAGTGTGTTACTTTTTTTGGTGTCCTCAATTTTTATTTCACGTTTGTCCTCAGCAGTAATAGCACTGGCATTGAGAATTTCAAACGAAACATTAAGCTGACTATTATTGTTATTACTCTGCTGAGCTTTCCGAAGGCTTCTCCTCAAATTAATTAATTTAGGTGTTGATGTACATACTTTACTGACCTTAGGTGTAGAATCTCTCATCTTTTTCTGTAATTTTACTCTTTTAGGCTTAGTTTGAGTTGCAGATTTAATTTTAAAATCAATATTAGATGCTAAGGAATCAGATCTAATACTCTTAGGTGCTTTTACATCCTTATTCACTGTCTTTTCAAAGAATACATTCTGTTGTTTTTCTGATGATTCAGAGTCTTCCAGAAGTTTTAGTTTTCGCTTTTTATTTTTAGGATGTTGTACTTCAGCTACTGGAGTAGTTTTGAGTATGTCTTGTGAACAATGAGCTTGTTCATTTTGTCGTTTTATTACATTATCATAGTTGAAAAGGCAAGGCGCCCTTTTAGTGGTCACCCAATATGATATTTCCTCCATCATGTTCATAAAGGGATTGTGTTCTTTGTGGACTGTTGGGGGCATGGGCGGAAATACTGGGAGATGAAATGGATGAATGCGCATGGTCTGTGCAAAAAGTGAAAAAGGCAACCTAGTGGCGAGAGCCAACTGCGAGGCTCCTCCAAAAGCGGTTCTGCACTTCCATTCGATTTCACGTCTGAAAATATCTGCTGGCGTTGGGTATTTTTGTCCATTGTTACATTCCATGCACCTGGAATCATGAATAATGTTTATTTATTACTCTCATATCCCCCTTAAATTTCTTAGTGCCTTATTGGCACTTCGCTGTCAAACAATCACAAAAAAACGTATGACGCCGTATTCAGCTCTTCTACAAGGAAAAACACAATATATACTAACTAGTAAACCAATTTTATAATATAATGGCATACGCTGAGGTAACAAAATGCTAAATCTTTAAAGAAATATATAAATTATTCTTTATTTCCAAAGAAAACTTTCAAATAGCACTGGATCTTTTATTGCCAATAAACCTCGTACAAAGATTTACGTAAGTATTAGTCGATTCAAGTATTATTATTTTTTTGAATGCTATTTTCAAGTCTACATAAGCAGCAGATATTTTTTTTTTAAATGATAACTATTTTAGATATAAGAATTAAGAAATTAAAAAATGACAAGTATACAACAAGATTAAAGGTACATAGACCACCAAAACGCTAAATGTCAGATGTTGCCAGGTACGTCTATACCAAAGATAAAAGAAGTTATTGGAAAAGGAAGGTGTGACACGCTGTACCATCTTTGTCTATCAAATTTCGCATGCGCAAGAGAATGCGAAGAGAGCAATTAATTTGAAAATTAACAATCGCACAAATCTTTCATTGAATAATTCCACAGAGATAGTATATAGAAAAGTCGAAAGAGATGGCAAATATAGTACCCTCTCTGTCTCTGTTTTACCATAATTTCTCTCTCTCATGTAAGATTAGATAGACAGGCATAGCAAGGCATTCTCATCTTCTTTCCCTATATTACAAATATTAGTGAAACGTCTTTTACGTTTTTCATATAAAATATGAAAAACGTAAAAGACGTTGTTCATATAATATGGCAAGTCGCTACGAAACTGGCGTTTATCAATATACGGAATAAAATATATATTATTATACAAGTAAACAAAGGAACATTTATGCGAATCTGTTGGAATTTTAATGTAACAGATGTTTTTATTGATATTTTAGACATGTATACATCGTGTGAGCCCGGAATGAATCCCCTTTTTTTTTCTTTTTTGTTGACGCGGGGAAACGCATTTACTCGCCTTCACTGGCCCTGGGTGGGGTCCAGTGGTGTATAGGACTCGCGGCACGTAATAGTGCCGAATACCCACAAAAACCACCGCGAGTGCCATCAGTGCCGCCCTTGGTGAGTTGCCTCGGAACGACGAATCATCAGGGCACCTCGAGGGCTAGTCAGCTCCCCAAGGGACCAACTCCGCCTCCAGAGATGGGGTTGCCACGCACTACGGGACAACCCCACCGACTTTGGGACAGTGCAATGGGGTGAGGTTCCCATCCTCCCCTTGCCCCGTGCGCAAAAGCGCCACCTCCTATTGCTCTTTGGGTATCCCCTCTTATTATAAGAGGGGTACCGAGAGCGATTCCTCCTCCTGATGTTTAGCCCCCTCTTCTTATAAGAGGGGTGTAAATCCCTCTCAGTTCAATTAGCTCCGCCTGGGTACACCCCAGGCCCCTAAGCTCCACTGCCACGACAAGGCTTGCAACATAGTATGAATGAATCCCCTTTGATCCAAACCCATTCAATAGTTTTCATGTGAAATATCGACTAAATTCCGTAAATACACAAAGAGAAAGTAGTCATCAGATCGATATTAAAAAGACGTAGTAGCGATTTTGAAGGCTGCACTGATGAAGATATACATGTATGCTCTGTGTCTGTATGTGATCGATTTTATCTGACCTACTGAACACTGTACGGACATTTTCCAGAACGGTTACTTTGATTTTTGTGGAATTGAGGAAGCAGGATTTGAAAGATGGAGGAAGTTGTTGAGCAAGACTACTTTTTAGGCTTGTGTTAATAAATAATAATTGTAATAATTACCATCTTCGTTTATCCCCTCGTACGTGGTTTACTTAAAAAAACTACTAGTAGATAGGTACCAGAAAGTTGTAATTTGGAAGTGCACATGTTAGACACGTAAGCAATGTGTATCATAAAATGTGTAATATAAAATTTGAAAACAACATTTTTTTATGTCATATTCTAGGAAATACTCTAGAGCGTGCACAGACATAAGTGCACTCTCTATCCCCTAATTCTCTATTTCGATGGGACGGCAATCCAACAATACTGAAAAGATATCAGGCTCTGGACCGACAGCTTAACATGCTCTCCGAAGCACGGATGTATGATACCTCCAATCACCTGATTCCTGACTGTTATTATAAATTGAAAAGTGCTTGTAACACTTTTTGTTTGGTCCCTACCTCACCTGTGAATGCGAGGCGGTTAGAGCGAGATAATAGAGATAGAGTAAGAAATTCATAGACTGTCGGGTCTATGTTGGTTAATAGAGAAGGAAATCGAAAAATTCTTTACATTTTGTCTCTGTTCATTCTGAGCACGTTAGAGATAAAGAAAAGCAGTTTGTAATAGATTTGGTGTACATTTTGGACTACATTTGTTCTTTTTTTCCTATATTGAAGGACGCGTTTTCGACAGGCTTCCCTACTCTATTATTGCTAACTCTATGGTCTATGGTGCGCAGTTGACAGCTATCTGTGGAAATGTCACTTCTTTTTTGTCAGTCAAGTCACTGTCTAAACATAATTTTTGCGGGTAAATTTCGCTTCATTCGAAGTTATTAATGTTTTAGTGTTTGTAATATGATCAAAAATGAACGATATTCAGAATTTAATCGATCGGCAGATGGGAACATGTAAGTAAAGCAAGTTTTTCAAATTTAATCATTCCAAAATATGCAGTTTTACACTTTCGTTCGACATAACCCATAATGATGTATTTTATTTTAGATTCGCGATTTAATTATGACAATATATTAAAGAGACTCATGGTATATAGTGAAGAATGTTATTATGGATTACAACATTCTGTGTCAGCAGCTAGCTTCGATCAAGATCCTCCAATATTTGCTTGTCGTTTTAGTGAAGCCCCTGGGCGCGAACATATTCTAGCCCTCGCTAATGAAGACGGGCGCGTTGCTATTCAGGTAATAATATATTAAATTTCTTACTCTGTTGAGTGCCTTATACTATAGAATATAATACCAGCCTGGCTGTTTTGTATGATTCTGAGCATTGATGTAAATAAATATCAAGATGCACAGTCAGGGTCTGAACTCATTTGTGTAAAGTGCACTTTACAAACAATCTAAAACCATGCATATAAGGTTGAGCCAAAAATGAATGTTATATATAATGACGGATGATCAATCAGTTGCGAATCATGTATTCTTGTAAATCAATGATTGTGAGTGTCAACAATTAAGTGAGAGGGTAGTCAAACCTGCATAACTCTGGCTAGTGTTAAAATGTCTAAATCAATAGTCACTTGTCACTAATGTTTACTGATGGCTATCACCATCATAACATGTAAGAAAGTAGCATCATTGTTACAACTTATGTAGTAACAACCGCATTGTTGGTACATTGAAGGAATGGAGAGGGAGAGGGCAATGCATCTGTATTACAATATGAGATGCTGATGTCTATGGGCAATAGTAGTTGACAAAAAGCCTCCAATTGTGCATTTGTGTACTAACATCATATACTAGGTCATCATCACATTTACATACTATAAAAAAACATCTAAAAAATGATAGCTGATTGCAGTGTGAAAGATGGACACCGCTGTGGAAGGCCTTCGACGTCCACTACTAACGAGAGTGTCAAAAAATACTTGATTTAAATATGAATAGCCGAGATTATAGATACCTCTTATGGTCGCACTCAAAACACCATAGTCAACTAATTGGGTTCCACAAGGTGTCTGCGAGGTAGGTTCCACTGCATACAGTTGAACAAAAAAAGGACGCAATTGATTATTTCACGTGATTGTTCGGAGTTATTTGAAGCCAATGCAGATAATTTTTTGAATCGGTTTGTTACAATGGACGAAACATGGGTTCATTACTGTACGCCAAAAATAAAACAACAATCGAAACAGTGCAAAAGACCTGGTTCACCACCCCCTAAAAAGGCGATTTTGTCGACAAATAAGGTAATGCCCTCAGTATTCTGAGACTCGAAGGGTGTGCTTATGATTGATTATCTTGATAGGGGTCAGACCATAAGCTCTGATTTAGTACTGTGTCTCACTACGACGTTAACGAGAGGAAATAAGAGGAAAGCGCTCAAGAATGTTCAGAAGAAAAGTCCTGTTACATCAAGATAACGCCCGTGTTCACACATATGTGCAATCTCGCTGATCTCGCACCGACAGACTTCTTTCTGTTTTCTAACCTAAAAAAAGAACACCAGGAGGTCAAGGACTTTCGACAAACAACTGGGTCAACAGTAGACACATATTTCGAATATAAGGAAAAATTATCTTTTTTCAATGGTCAATGCTTTAAATGGGAGATGGCAAAAGTGTATCGAACTTGATGGTGATTATGTAGAAAAATAAAAATATAACTGATTTAGTATGTGTATATTTTCTTGGTTAGGTCGAATACTTTTCAATCCACCCTCGTAATGAAAGTGTAGATTATTTAACTAAAAATTATATGCACTTATTGGATTAAGCGGGAAACAATAATTTATAGGTTTTGAGTTCTATGTTCTCTCCTAGAACCACAGATGTATAATAATGATAAGACACTATGGACCTATTTTTAATTAATATTATAATTTAATTAATTGTGATATAAACCTGCATGCCTTAAAAATAAAGATTTTTGCATAAATCTCACACGAGATAATTGAAGGAGGGAGAGTGTTGAGCTAGATCTTTCATTGTATCACCAAGGATGATTTAGGGGGAGGGTGTTTGAATTATTGCCAAAAATGCTTCGCATAATTAGTAGATGTGTGATGATTAATTCCGAAAAAATGTGAGTGAATGACATTTTACTGAGGGTTAAAATTCAAAATTGCCTATCATTGATGATATAAAATGACTACAATTGAAATAAATAAGGGATTTCCTGCCTTTGCTACAGGAGGAGCAGGCAGGGAATAGCCAAATTAAGTTCTAATACATTCAATTCAGTAAAATTTTTCCAGGATACATCTACAGTTTCAAGTGCCAGCTCTTTAGAAGGCTTTCAGTGCCACAACAATGCTGTATTTGATCTTGCATGGATGCCACAAAACATGAGCTTTGTCACAGTTTCAGGTATTTTATTCATTTATATTATTTTTTTCTTTTTTGTAAAAATCCACATTTAATTTCTCTATGAAAATAAAATTGAGAAATCTGCAATTATTTTTTGTTAGTATAAGGGGAACAGTATGAGCATGTGGAAGTCCTCGAAGACTATCAAGACATTAGCATAATTATTACGTGGATGTCTTGCCCTCCTTTGTTCCTCCTTTCCAATTGGTCACCAGAAATTCTCAAAGCGCACGAAATACGACACCATGCCAGGTGAATTCCTGATTGTGCAAGAAACAAAAACAACAAAAGAATTGGCTGGCACATATTACAATCCCTTACTAATGTAACATGGAAACACTATACATATATGTGTTGTCACAATGTTTTAGAGAATACTCTAAAATAAGTTTGAGAAAGAAACCATCTGGGTGAACACACTGACCACTAGACAAGCACTAGCAGGATATTTTTGGATCATTAAAGGTATCATTAGTTTTTGCATCATGTTCGTTAGTCATTATATTGTGGTGGGATGAATCTGTAAAATTATCCTACCTGAAAAATTGTTTTGTCAGACCTCAACCATCTGGATAGAGAGATGAAAGCCGAAAAATGTTTTTGACTTTGTTGTTTGGTGTAGAGGAGTCAATACATTAAAGTCAAATGCATGCTTGAAAAAATACCTCGCTTTCATTCCCTCGCACACATAAATGATCTACCAGTACGACGTGACAGCTAAGCAGTTAGTCAGTTTGTGAAAGGCGGAATGAATCGAGAGAGGAGGTATCTCAGTAGTGACTGTTGACAATAAGTGATCAAACATAATATGTTATTATTTTTGTTACTACAGGTGATCATACAGCATGTCTGTGGGACGTTGGAGAGGCGTCGCCAAGGCGGGTCCTCATGTTTGCCAGTCACACACGCTCAGTCAAGACTGCAGTGTTCAGACCTACTGAACCATCTGTGTTTGCTACAGGCGCCCGCGATGGACATATTCTAATTTGGGATATCAGAACTAGCAATATCCAACCACTTCTTGTTCAAAAACCAGACAACTGCCTCATGAATTGTCACTCAAGTTTTACTCCTAAGACTCCAGGTTCTCACGGCAAAAGACCAAGAATAGATAACCAAAGAGCTATAAGTATCACTGGCTTAGTATTCCAAGATGACACAACTCTAATATCGTGCGGAGAATGGGATGGAAATATAAAAGTATGGGATCTTAGAAAAAATTACAACATCTACAAGAAAGAACCACTCCCAAAACACTCCATTCCATACTGCGGAAGTTCTACGAAGAACGGATACACAAATTTAATAATAGACGATACTCGTGTGAGACTTTACGCTAGCTGCATGGATAATGTTATTTATTGCTTCAACATATCTACATATAACTCACTGCCAGAACGAAGATATGTTGGTCATGAGAATAACACGTTTTACATTAAGACCAGCCTGAGCCCGGATAGTATGTATTTAGTTAGTGGAAGCAGTGACAAGAATGCATACATTTGGAATGTCAAGTATTCACAGCCTATAGTCAAGTTGACGGGTCACTGGGCAGAAGTGACATGTGCTGCCTGGTGTCAAAAGGGCGACACCAAAATTGTAACCTGTAGCGATGATGCTAGGCATAAGATTTGGCGAATCGGTAAAGAATTCCCCGACACATATGAAGAAGTTAAAGGGAAAGCTGAAATTGTTTCACATGTTGAGGTGCCTAGTCTTCCTCAATGGGGCGCATTAGAAAAAACACCTAATTCCCTTAAACGTAAAATGAAAACCACTCCAAGTTCTTACAGTTCTAAGCGGTCTCGTGGCGTCTCAGAGAGTGGTACCATTAAAAAGACTAAAAGATGCCTTACAGATTTGATGAATGCTTCTAAGGAAGCTGAGGACGCCGAGACTGTAATTAAAAAAATTAAACTTGAAATGCCAACAATTCCAGAAAATCCTGAAACTAAATCATCTTCAGCTAGTTTAAAGCGCTGCAATGGAAGTACTGAAAATTTGGTTCCATCTAAGAAAATATGTCAAGACGGGGAAATGCCTGGACCAAGTGATTGGACCTATTTACCTCCGAAACCTGGAACGTCGTTTATGACACCCACAAAGAATTACGAGAAAAGAAATTGTAGACACCTCTCCCCTAAAAGTCCAAAGAGCGTGTCTCCAGCAACATCAAATCGCTCAACTGTAAACGTATCACCAACAAAGGTGCGGATAGTAAGTTTTACCACACCCACAAAGAATTTGCCAAATTTCGTATTGGACGGGGAGGCGCCACATTTAAGACTTATGTCGCCGGTAAAGAAAAAGCAAGACACTACTAATTGGTTGACATTGATGGTGCGAGAAAAAAAGGGAAAAGGAGAGCCAGTTGACAAACCACTCCCCACAACACCTCTGAGTCCAAAAGAAAACTTTCCTACGCGCAGAAACTCCACCACAGAAAAGATGCCCAAGTCAACTAACAAGAGTAGGACTTTACTTAAATATTTTAGTGTTTCTGATAAGAAGAAATAATCTCATTTCCTAATGTATGTGATGGATCCATGAATCCAGCTAGGATTAAGTGTTGCATGACACATTTAGACTGAAATATATTTTTGCCATACATAATCAAATACTGCGGCTGAAGTAACTCGAATAACAACTTGTTATTAAAGTGATTTGCAGAGCACGGAAACGGGACGGTACGAAAGTGAGGACCTGGCCGCTGTCCCGCTAATCGTCATTTTTATAAGAATGCTTTGAAATTGATGCATTGTTTTCTACGTTTTAGTATTTCATTTTAAAATGTACGTAATTGCATGTTCACTGGCGGTTACGATAACTTTTGCAGTACACCTTCACTCATCATTTTATTGTAGTAGAAACTTACAGTTACAAAACTTTGGCGATTGAGAAAATTGCTTATTTTATAGAAATAAGAAACAAAGTGAAAGTATGTAATGTAAATATATTACTAGGGGTTTGAAATATGCCATCACAAGTAATGAGCATTAATTTGTTTGAATGCTTAACATTTTGTAGTATGTGACATTGTTAGAATTATATACTCTATTGTGATTTTAGATTTTAACAATAAACGTATGATAAATCCTTTTGAGCGTATTATTTACTTGAAGCGAATAACGTTATTTTATAGTCAATACATTTTGGAATCCATCGAATATAACTGCGTCCAGTTATAATAGAACGTATTTAACCTTAAAGCAAGTCATTACAAATTAAAAATTATAAAAGAAATTTGCGTTTTATACGAGGAAAAAATGAAGTAATAATAATATTTGATCAATCGAAATATGTACCATTATCATCTATGCATTTTCGCCATTTCATACATACTTTTTAACGCGGTTTGGACATCATCTGAATTGTTGTTAGTTTTTCCCCTACTAAGAAATTGTCCAAATGGTGACAAAATGGTAATCTATACGAACAAGTTGAGGAGTATGGTGGGTGTCTAAGATATTCCAACCGTAGCTCTTCCAATTTAGCAATCGTCGGGAAGTGTGAGGTCTTGCGTAGCCGTTACATCTTTTTCATCTTGATTTCCAATTGTTAGTAGTACTCTTCTGCAGTAAACATCTAGCAAGACGATCGGTTAGGTCAGCCGTAGTATATCAGCACTAGACCACCAAAACCTCACCAGTATTTTTTTCTGTGTCAACTTCCACTTGGGACCGGATTTGGCCGGTTTACCTAGGTTTAACAATTGTGGTAGATTCAAACCTCCCTGATTTTTGTGGCCATTGAGTACTCAACGAGTGTTTGTTGACGTGCTTCACAGTCATGCGGTACGCAATTCTTCTCGTAATTCTTTGTGGGCGTCATAAACGACGTTCCAGGTTTTGGAGGTAAATAGGTCCAATCACTTGGTCCAGGCATTTCCCCGTCTTGACATATTTTCTTAGATGGAACTAAATTTTCAGTACTTCCATTGCAGCGCTTTAAAATAGCTGAAGATGATTTAGTTTCAGGATTTTCTGGAATTGTTGGCATTTCAAGTTTAATTTTTTTAATTACAGTCTCGGCGTCCTCAGTTTCCTTAGAAGCATTCATCAAATCTGTAAGGCATCTTTTAGTCTTTTTAATGGTACCACTCTCTGAGACGCCACGAGACCGCTTAGAACTGTAAGAACTTGGAGTGGTTTTCATTTTACGTTTAAGGGAATTAGGTGTTTTTTTCTAATGCGCCCCATTGAGGAAGACTAGGCACCTCAACATGTGAAACAATTTCAGCTTTCCCTTTAACTTCTTCATATGTGTCGGGGAATTCTTTACCGATCTAGAGCTCTTTCACTTTTTGTAAGTGAACTAAAATTGTTTTGTCACTCACACCGAGCCTGCCGCAACCTCTGAAATGGTTTGGAATGAATCCGATACCACGATCAGAGTAATTTAGTGAGAAGTAGTGCCATGCTGCATAGGAAGAGGTAGTGCCATGCTGCATAGGAAGAGGAAGTGCCATGCATGGTGTATGACACTTCATCCCCATATGCAACGGACTTGGGCCGGCACGACCGGAAAGGTACCTCTCGCGTACTTGATACCGGCGTAAAGTGACACATACGGTGTCGCGTTTCGTGTGGTTTGTGAGTAGCCGGTGGCCCATTGCGGGGGGCGAAAAGGAGGACAAGGCATCGCCATAATTATGCTGATGTTCACGGGCGTCGGTAGTCGTTGAGAGGCTCCGATTTCTCGTTTGTCCCCCTAAACTATAAAAAAACCTCTCTGGCTTTGGTTCTGATCTAAATTTCCATTATCGAGACGGTGGAATCAAAGACGAACCGTGTTTTCTTTTACAGAAGCTTCCCCATATAAATGATTAATACAACGCGATATACCTCGGAGGTATGTGTAACGCCAGATTAGAACGTCGATGGTAACATCTCACCAGTGTTGGTGGATACGGCTACTATCGGCGCGGCGCGTCGTAAGTTACTACAAAATAATACTTTCGTTATTATTTTTATGTAAAGCTTACCACAATTTCTCTTGCTGGAGTTTCAACAGTTGAACTTGTAGTCCAACGCCGTACAGCCATGTAATTACCACACAACAAACCTCTATGGTCCAAACTTTTTAAGAACACAAGACAGATAGAAGACGACATAACTCTTTAACCCCAACAGATGTTACCATTCAAAAATTGATCAGCGAATGACAGGCCCGATGGAATATCAAAACTAAAGGCCATCGACGCCATCTACATAGTTTTGTCCCATGCGTATGGTAGCGATTATCAAAGCACTGGTTAGAAGGAAATCATTGGATTGCGCTGTTTCTTACAGGTCACGGCGATTTTACACGAAAATGTCCTTTATTTTGAAACCGGTACATCTCTTTGTGACTGCTCAGCCGAGTTTGAGGAATATGAACAAACCGCTCATCACGTAGGTGTAGAGGGAGTGTCTTAATAATATTTGAAGATTTACGGGAGTAATTGCCCATAGTGACAACGTGGAAAACTTTCATGTTTTTAAAGTATTTTGTGTTATTACTGGAAGCCAATAATGCAGCTCAATAAGTCTCAGGTGATAAATTAAATATAACGTGTGGTTGATATGTGTTAGGCATTTATAAACAATTGCGTGGTATATACCAGCCGGGTTTCACCTGGCTGCCGTCTCTTTATGACTGTATATGTCATTGCAATCCTTCACTGTCTCCGCTTTGATTGGGGAGGGAAACTGGAAACACTTCCTACTCCTCATAATTTACTCCTGATTAAATTCGTTCGTTGCTGGTCCCAAATACCCAATTCAGATTGTTCTTAACATTTCCTCGGGCTCCCTGGGAATGGCAAAAAGCCTCCCTGCGATCATATCAATGCGTCACAACTAAACTTGAAATTTATTTGAAGTTGGATCGATATTTGCGGTGAATGTAGCCAGTTCAGAAAACGTCATGTGTAGGAATTATTTTAATACTATTTATCCAGTATTAATAGATAATTTATCTGTTGTGGCGTGGCGCACACATCGAAATTAAAATAGATTATACTTGAAAGCAGTGTTATTTTAATATTTAATTATAGATTTTTTTTTTGCAAAATTCTGGTATTTATAGCGCCATGGATAAATTTATATTACTTCTACCGGCTCGTATGAGTAGAGGTCCTAAGACAGCGCTACAATAACGACGTGTTAAGGCTTTATATAAACACAGCCCATTTCCATTCGTCCCAGTGGGTAAAATCTTATACAGCACCTAATCAGCGCACTAAAAAAGATTACTCATAGGAAATTGATGGTGACAGGTTGTCGCTTTCTGTTGAGTCATGACAGCTCGGATGTAAAGCCTTACAGCCTCCTTCGGTAAATAGTCTAACCCTGTTTTTTTTTTTTCAAATCGGATCAATAGTTCCCAAGATTAGAGCGTTCAAACAAACAAAAAATCTTCAGCTTCATTATATCAGTGTAGATTTAGCCTCTATTATAAATCATGTAGGTACATCTAACACCACTATCAGACCAGAATATTTTCTAGTTTCATACGATTTAAAGCATATTTTGGAACACGCTTTGTATATAATGATGTTTATTCTGTCCTTATAAGCACGTGACGCACTGTGAGGTCTTCAAACATTAATAAAAGATCATTTAAGATGTGCCATTGCTCTCTCTTTATTACGCTTGTTAATTCAGTATATAAAAACATAATATAAATTATCTTGTAAATATCACCATTGATTGTCGCTACATACACCACTGCAAGCCTTCGTGTTCGTTTAATACAATCAAAAACACAACACAAGTACTTACGCGTTTTTGATTCTATTAACATGTAAAAAATCTACAACTGATCTCAGAATTTCTATACAAAGTGGCACGTAATATACAAATTGAAATTATATTCAGTTGTAGTGTAGGGGATATGTATAGCGTAGGGTCACAGGCGAGGCGGGCCGAGGGGGCCCCGAAAACATTTCGATAGGCCAACGACGTACACAATCGTCTACAAGTCCGAGACTAAAAACATGACTCGGAAAAAGCGCACTGTATTCAAAAAACATCAAAATATCTTAAAAGAGGCACCCTAGGGCCTTCTAGAAAGTGGGGGGCCCCCTCGGTACAGCCCATTAAAGATTCGGCTCGCAGTTTGCAGTTTACTGACAAGTCAAGAATTACCGTGGACAGGACAATAACGAATTCGTAGTGGGAATAAAACACAAAAAGAAAAAAATGTTAACAAAAGAAAGGCGCCGAGCGCCCCGCCATACAATTTGTTATACCTACTACATCTAAAACTGCACTTATACTACGTAACTTAACACTATGTACATACAATCTTTATCCAAGCGATTTTTAAAAAAGTCTTAGTACTTTTATCGTATTAATTTGAAAATTTGTTAAATGTCTTTACAATCACTGAATCCACTCGCACCACATATTTTATTATGTTTTTTTTTTTTTCATTTTCGTTTATAACACAACAAGAGTAACAGAATTAGCCCTGCTAAATAAACTAACATAAGTTACAACTAGGTACAACCAATTTAACGTACGAACAACGAGCGCGCCAATGACATCACAACATGCGCTGTGTTGTGCTTATGGATGCTTTTTTAATAAACTTATAAATACTACGACAATGTCGTCACAATACAAAATAAAAACAAATCCAAATATTTATAACATCTTCATATTGCACGAAAGGCAGCGCATCGTGTTCATACCAATTGACATTAATAACTGATAAAAATATTCTGATAATCTATTAAGGAATCACGCGGGACCGTGTGTTCGTGTTAAGAAAATATTTGGCTTCGTTAGTGATTAAGATTTTCATTTAACACTAACACCGACCATCTCAGTCGTAATTCGAGATCAAAAAGTTGAGGTACCTCTACTTTCGTGTTACCTCTTGCATTCCGTTCCACGCGGTGCGGGCTGCACTTTAACACTGTCGTTGTAAAATGTAGCAATAGTTTTAATAAAAAAAATAATTGCGAAACATCATAATAGATAGGTACTTCTTACTGGACAGCTCCGAAACCCGCACCCTACAAAAATACTCCGATATTGGCGACGACGCGATCTGACTACAATTTATGGTACAAAGACTAAAAAGTAAATGTTTCACGTCACTAACACTGACCTCTTATCAAATACACCAGCCCTAGCGGTACATGACCGACTCCAATATGCTCGCAAAATACATTATCGCGTATTACGCGTACGTTCGAAAAATCCAACATGTTTACAATTACATTTCGGACCTGATTATAACAATGGCAATAATTTAAACACAGTATTCAAAACGAGTAAATACTTCCAAAAACTACCGGAGACAGCGCACACGGGGAGATCGGCGACTAGATCTCACGAATGACACGAAAAAGAACTGGCACAGGAGACGGAGTAGTCTGGTTAGAGAACGTTACCAGAGCAAGATCACATGCATACAGAATATTCCGAATATAAAAGACGACCTGTACACTTTCGTATTGATCTTAGCCTTGTTTAAGATATAAATACATATAATAGGTTAAATAAATATATTTATAATAACGAAAGTTATTTAAAAACCTAAATGAACAGTGATTTGATTCCTTTAGATCAATATTTTAAGGGTTTGTGAGAGTGCTAAGAGAGTACGAGATTGATGTCAGATGAGCATATGCCGTTACAACAGAACAAGTTAGTCTCCATAAACATCCAAAGTATCCGTCCCCTGCGCGAGTCTCGGTACGCTAGCAGTATGTACACACCGCGCTCGCGCTCACAATATAATAGTATTAGTAAGTTTGTACTTTGATCATTATTTGAGTGCAAAAAGGAACTCGAACACCGGAGCGAACGATAGTTGTCGACTAACAGCGTCTAACTTTAGAATATATGTTCCACGATATTTTCTGTTTACAGCAAATAGTTTTAGGATCTCGGCAATACTGTTGGATATGTCACAGTGGGATTGTCTAAATCGCTGTATTTCATTACGGCTAGCCATTTTCAAAAATAGGGCTGTTTTATTTTGTGACGGGCCAACGATTAGCCCTATTGAATACGATTATTGATGATATATGATCATTATCCTCCTTTTTTGGTACGTTTTAATTTCTAGCACTTGCGGCGTTGCTTGACATGACAAAAAAATGGCGTCGATAGGAGAATACAGATAAATAAAAAAGTATGCCCAGATAGGTTCGAAAATTTAGGCAGGGGCGTAGATCCCAACTAAGCCTTTGTGGTTAGGTTATTTTTTATTTGCACTCTAAACACTTGGCCTATTTTCATACTTGTATCTATCACGACCACTGCCATATTCAAGAGCGTCTCGAGATGGCAATCCGGCTAACCATTAGCCCGCCACAAAACCGGCCCTATTTTACAAAATGGCTAGCCGCAATGTTGCACGGCGATCTGTACAAAACGGCTACGACATATATTCAACGAAGACTCAACTAGAGGCAGATTATGTTAAACGATTAATTAGATTAGAACAAAAACAGTGGTATTAAACGGAAGGGGAGCACGTTCCTTCAGTTTGTTAGATATTTATTATTCAAATCGTTTAAATTGTGTTGTTGTAAAGAAGAAGGATTTAAATGTGCCCGGTAACAAATGAAAGTTTGTGATGTTTTACCTAATATGAATTCTCTGTCACGATGCGTTGCTATGATAAACTAAATACGTGAACATCAAATTTGAAACCGTTACAGTTTGATCAAGAAAGTGCACCGATTGCATATAAATTTTTATTATTCGATTTTGGTTAGATTTCATAAGCAGTTTGCCACCGAATACCGGGTTGTTCGCTTTTTATTTTTGTTTTTTTAAATATCAATCGTAAATACGATTCAGTATTTTGTTAGGCAAATTAATTCAGTCCCACTACCGATCATAGGTCTCCATTATATTACAAGTACAGACCGCGGTCGATTAGCATCTACTCGCTCAACTAAACTCAGCTGCACAGATCTCGCTCGCAGCTCTTCGTTAGAATATTTTTGTAGAATCAAGTTTAACTATGACTATAAAGAGCACAAACGTGACAGAAAACCCATGCATAGCTCCGAAGACCCGAAATGAATATAATTATGTATATTTATTTTATATAGGAGACATATAATTACAGTACAGTTTAACTTCAATTTCCACTTAAGTTTAATGTACAAGGAGCATACAAGTGTACGTACACGTTATGGTCTACGCACATGAATTTAATTTCGCTAACAGGGGCTCCTTCGTAGTGTCTGAGGTACCGTTTTCCGTAATATTCTGTAACATCTCCGACACGACTCGCGTGGCGGGAGTATAAATTCACAACAGAATAGGAGATCATGAAACATTGATACCGTCACACGGCCGATGTTTCGAGTCGATTTGGAACATCGAAGTGTATCGAATAATATCGATGTTAGACGCTAGCACGGGCGGCGCGGCGCAAGGCGCCTTCGCCCGCTCCGATACTCTGCAAAAAAAGCAAATAAGATTAACGAATTGCAATCTCTTAATTATTTAAAATTCGTATCGTAACAGAAAAAAGTAAAATAATGCACTCCCTATTTGTTATCTTGCGTGAGGTTTAAAAAGTGTGTGCAGGTTATAAATTGTGCTTCCCTCTTAGTTTTTTTTTTGGCATAGTTGAATTGGAAGCTTCTGTGGTGTTATTTCTTTTCTAATTTCTTACATTTGATAAGAGTATTCTAAACCCCCTATCCCCATAAAATGCCTCGCGTGTGGATGGTAGACGATCCCTTATGGAGGAAAATAGAAATATTTGCAAATTTAAAGTAAGCCCAAGGGAAAAACCTTATGTAACTGTATGGGGACCGAATCGAATTCAATCAGAATAAAATAGGAGTAAGAAGTAACACCAATTTATCTCTCAAATGAAATCGGAGGCAGTGGAAAATAACCATAATACCTATATGTTATACAAGCCAAGAAAGAGAGGACAGCTAGGTGAGGCCCAGCTGCTATGCACCACGGATATATATAAAACCCTATTTAATTAGTATTTAATTTCTTAACATTTAATATGTCGTTACGTCTGAGTTAAAATCGTAACTTTTCAATAATTGTTATGAAAAAATAGTTTCATTTTTATTGGAGAAACGACAATCACCCGGATCATACACTAAAGTGAGTTTTCTTCTTCGTAACATAATTTTACAACTCGATATTTATCGATTTCTCTTGATTAAAATGCAGCCAAGAAACGGTAATGATTTTAACAGCCCATGTGTTAATCATTATTTTATGTGCGTGTTTTAACATTTGTTGTTATTTCAACTATCTAGCCTTATGAGATACAACCTGGTGATAGTGGGTCTTGGCAATAGGTTTTTTACCATTTGGATACTGAATGTTAGAAAACAAAACTAGTTTACAAAATACAAATCCGATACGAATTTCAAAATTCCAGTTTTTCAGTACACAGATATTTCAACAGATTTATGGTATATGATAATTTTTACTGTTCCCAGTGTTGTCGCGGGCCAAAAACTTATCACAAGGGAACCATTCAGTTACTTGGTGGTATAGAAAGTACTGTATTTATTTCTCTACAATATTTCACCTTTATAATGGGAAGACTAGCTACATTAGCAATAAGGTACACAACCTAACCACCCTACGCACATAGAACACTCGCCAACTGTACGAAATTCGACAACGTAACCATCACACTCCACACTGGAATAATATGAGCGTGAGGACATGCAAGAAATATATCTACTTATCGACGTGTTCACAGCACAGTTACCTGCAGCGCGGCGAGAGCGCAGGCATCACCAGCAAAAGACGGACAGCTCCCCGCCGTGCGCTCCGCCCACCGCGCGCCACGATCGCACGCCGCCGCCGCCCACCTTCAGCTGAAAATAATCACACAAAACAATTAACAACGATGTTTAAAAATACAAGTGTGTGTACTACTTGCTAGCTAAATCTCTTTGTAATACGTAATAAAGCAATTTGAGACATATGTGTAGACCTATTCGGTACGCGCACGCATGTTTAGTTGCCCCAACTTCGTCTTATGAATGTCTCGTCTGTCGGAGTCCGCGCGAAGACATTCAACTACAACGACAAGAATTCACTCTAATCTTTTATACAAATGTGTACAACGAAATACAACTTAAAAAGTAATGATGCTCCGGGGCAGCCGACAAGGTGTTTACCGATCCCTCATTTAAGCGAGCTATGGCTACTTCTGAGTTTCATTAGGCATTTGGCCCTCATGTCCCAAATAATGCCACGATCCCTATTCTTAATGTTCATACACTCACTACGTGCAGACATTTAATTACAAAAATACCAAGATACACACGCAGTCAGCGAGGCAAAACCGTCCGTATAAGAGATGTGTCTGTACGTGACATGTCAATTGATACAGTTGACATTGCAAAAAAAAAATGTTTATGTACAATCAACTACGTTTTAACGACAGTTCAGTATAACATGGTGTACCTCATATTTTTGGAAATAAATGACGACAGCGCGTAAAACGGCAAAACATAAGAAAAAAAAGTTACGAAATACACGATAGCCAAGTCTCAAACTGTGTTAAAAAGACAGATTAATATTCCAGAGGGTTTGCGTTCAAAACTATTAATGCATACAGATGTGTTTAACATAACTTTTTTATTGGTTTAGCTTTGGCGTTTATTGTAGACACATACATTTGTAGATATGTAGATAATATTGGGAACCAATGTCTAATTTATAAGACGTTACTTACATAAAATATTTGAAGAAACAAAAGTTTGGTAAATATTATCATACGAGTCATTGGTTTTTGTCTCCATAATAACATAAGGTGATTCTAAATGTAAGTAGGTATAATAATAATATACACTAGGATGAAGTCTGTGTAGGCCGACAATTAGAAGACCTAGGTGTACATGATAGTGGCTTTAAGAAATCATAACAATAACTTAAGCCAGGTAAGCAATTAATGTTCATTAACAAAATCTGACCAAATTAACCAAAACTGATGAACGTACATTCGTAGTGTAATCTCGTACACATGTCCGGCAACATGAATTCCGCAAGCCCGTCAAGTAAAAAGCGGGATAATATGAAACAGGAACGCTATATCAATAATGCAACGATGCTCGTACCATACACGGCGGATACAAAAACTGTCGGCTTCGACTTGCATTCCACGTCTGGCCGAGAAGGGGGACGCGGCGCGGCGAGCGGTGTGCGCGCGCAAGGAATGTCGTCATTGACGAGAAACTCAATGGAACAAAACCGCTCACCCCATTGAGCTGGCAGGGTTGTCCGCTAATATCCCGGACGTGATGTAATTTTGTAATAATAACGCGGTAACATCACGTTGCGTTTACGGAGTAAAACGCAACATAAACACCAAAATCGTTTCATAATAGGCATAAATAACTATTGTATGAATATCAGAAAACTTCAACTATTCTGCTCTAAGCATAACGTGAAGTTAATTTTTTTACACTTTTAAAAATAACTTCTTTAGCAGTAGGTAGCGCAGCGGTCTTGTTGAATATCAAAACAAAATATATTTGATTATATGATATCTTGTGACGTGACTTCCATTTCTTGGGTTGAACTACACGGGATTAATTGAAGTTTTCCGTCAAAAAATATACTGACTCCCGTACTCAGAAATTGGGATACAAGTAACTAGCGGGCTAGTGTAGTGTAGTGTAGACCGTTACTGAGTAGTCAGCTCGCAGAGAGTGGCCAACGAAATGTACATTGAACATTGTATCTTTTCTTAAACACACAACTACTCGGTACAATGTTTCCTATACATATATCGTACTTTAATAAGATGTTACTAATAGTTGTAGGTGAATTTAGAAATGTAATTATTATTTACTTTATTTTTCAAAACTGAGTACCATTGCATGAGCACTAAGCTATATTGTATTAAACAGACGTATATATTATCATCACATCGTGGTGAACAGAGGCCGTCGGCTGACGGTGCTAGCTCCGCTCGTATGTCACTGGAAACTTATCCGGACTCCAGAGGGATGAGCGCCGTTTATCGAATAACAATAGTCGTTTACTGCGAAGTTTGCAGCACGGCTCAGCCATGCGAATAGAGCCGAATGCAACATTATATTTAAACAGCTTACTATGTCAACTTAGTATGTTATATTGTATACATTTCAAGTCTACGAAAGCCCGTTTGCCCCTTCAAGATAATTATGTAAGCTTTCGTAATAATACAGTTTCATTGCTGAATTCCAGAAAGGAGTCTCCCTTACATGTCTCATATAAAAGCGGATATGTAGTAGTGCACTCAGATCCTGATATTGTTTCGCCTCACCCAGAAATATCTCCACTTGTATAAGTTTAACAACTTACCCCCATACACCGCGTATTGTAGTTGTTACTTGTTAGGTACAGGCGATGTATTCAATATCTATTTGTCTGCTGTAATGTAATAGCGATTATACACCTACAAGTATCCAACATTGTCTTAACAAACTGCTGTGAAAGGTTTATAGAATGTTTATAAATAATCTCTTTACTATTGTTTTGAATTAAAAACGTACACGAAAATAGTTTTTAATTATGTGTGAGTATCGACAGAGCGAACGTTGGTCCCATGAGCCCGTATTACCTACCGTAGAGCGTTGACGAACCTACGCCTTTATCACACACTAGTGAAACCGCGTAGCTATCTGGTCGTGAAAGATAACGTATGACAGAGCTATTTTAAGCTTCAGGGTATAGGCATTGGCTACTATAATATAGTATTTGTTTATCGAGTAAATACGCTTCGGCATAATTATGCCTATATTCACGGGTGTCGATAGTCGTAGAAAGGCTTTGATTTCTCGTTTTCCCCTATACTATAAAAATATACTCAAATGATATGTTGGCTTGGTATGTTCGAACAGGTTTTATATTAATAAATGTAACTATGATATTTAATCACTTAAACTCTTCACGATTTCCGTTATGATAAGCCAACGAATCCTAATTATTTAACCATGATTTAGTCATGTATGCTATAAGGTGTACCAACAACTTTATGCACTTGTTACATTTTGTATTTGAGCCACTACACGACTGCACACGTGATCTGCGTTACAACACATGTTGTGCTTCGTTTTATTTATTTAGTCAATATGACGCACGCGATGGAGTTTACTTCTCAAGATATATAAGGAGTAAAATCCTGTGAAACAATGGCGCGGTGGAACACCGCGCTGCTTTTCTTGTCTCCACTCACTTCAGAATACACCCAGTGTTTTCTAATACATTTTTGTTTTATAAGACAGCCTTATTATAGTCAATAGATCAATGCGGCTAGCACTATATACGCCTGGCTTTGAAATCAAATCGCGCACGGACACACGTGTCTAAAGTGGATTATACTAAATCATTTATCGGCTCACAAATTCAGGTTTGCTATCGATATTAGCAGTATTAAAATTATTGAATGTAATTAAATTGTAATAAAGTTTTCAAATTAACTTCTTGACAACATACAATTTTTTTAATCCTAAGTGATACGCTTACGTACATGAAAAATCTTTTTAAAGCTAGATATACTGTTGTAGTAGTAGCAGTAGTAGCAATTAAGAGGTGCTGGAATGGTGAAGGAGGATATATCTTTGCTGAGCACAATTGAAAGCAGGCAGGGCAAGGTGGTCGCGCCTCTGATAACAAATGACATTTTCTTGGAGACCGTCTTGGAAGGAAAGACAGAAACAAAGCGAGGTCGAAAAGGAACGAGACGTAGTTATCCAGAACGGTTAAAAGAATTAAATGTCATGACTTACGGTCAACTAGTTCCTGGCGGACATGAGAAGGGGGGTACTGCACATACAAGAGCTTCGCTCTTACATTTCATTACTAAAATAGTACTAGTACTAGTTCCGTTCGAACTACGGCTCAGTGGCCACGTCTAAATACATACTACCGAACTATGCAGTACAATAAAGTGTACAAAGTACGTGAGCAAATACAGGTGCACACTTCAATCCTTATTTCATGACACCACAGGGGAAAAATCAGGCGCAGGGCCGACGGATTAAGATGTCCTGCGGTGCAAACCACACTGTCCGTCATGAGGAGCGCAAGACCGAAAACAGCATAGTAGTATTAGTAATTGTAAAATCTCACTGTTTGGTCCCACCCGGAACTCCCATCCGGAAACTCACGATTTGCGACTAAACATGCTTGGCACTTAATCACGTGGCCGGCCATTATAGGAAAATGTGTAACATATTCTTACGCAGAGAAATATATGCAAAGGTAACAATTATTGTTATATGTACATGATATATCTTAGCACCAATGTAATGTACCATAAAAGTTACTTTTTAAATATCTACGAATTTATTCAAATGCCAGCAATTTGTAAGACGAGATTGTACAGATAAACAATCTTAACTTTTAAGCGCGGACCTTCAAAAACATATACGCTTACTAATTTATGCAATATGTGTACAATTCATTAATCATGTTCTTAATAAAAATAAACTTAGATTGTAACTCTTAAAACATTACTGTTAACATTATAATGTGTTGCAAATTAGGGTTCTAAATGGTATATTTACAAAATCATAATCATAATTTCTCAGGGACTTTAAAATTATGTAGTTTGTCTTTTGTGAAATGACCAGGTATTAAAATATGATGTTATTAAGTTTTTCTTAAATACTGAGATTATTTTATTTTTTAACAAAATTGTAACCTACTCTAAAACGTCAAATCGCTTTGAAACTTTGCACACAGGACTGAAGACCATACAATATTAATATAATTGAGCCGACCTAATGATGGAATCAGAAGTGGGACACCAGTGTCCCAAGTTCTAGAACTCCGAAATATACTTAACATATACTAAACATGTTTGGACTTTTTAGAAAGGTGCAAAATGTTGAATTAGAAAAGATATCTACAAGTATATAGATTCAATACATGCGAAAACACAAGGGCCAAGGAAGATGCACGTTGAGTCGTCAAGAAACAGAAATTGTGTAGTAACATAAATTATGAAATATCTACAAATGAATGAAGTAAAAAAAAAATATTAGCCCAAAATAAACTGATTACAAAAATGTAATTTAATTTAAAAGGTGTGGGAGCTTTCAAAGCAGGTAACTAAATGTGTTAAATATTTCATCCGTAACTTAATAAGATAACATTAGTGCTGTGGGACACCAGCAGCCAGAAGACATCCACTGCTGGACAGTGCAGTAGGCGTATGATGAGCAGTGTGGTGGGACTACTAAAAGTTAATTTTGGAAGGTATGAAAAATGTATTTGATACTTTCCAAAATACATTTTTCATACTTTCCAAAATTAACTTTTAATTTTGGAAGGTATGAAAAAATGAGAAAAATCTTTAGTGGTTTTTTGTCTCCAAGGAAACAACACAATTTTTAAAACAATAAATGTCTCAACTAACATAATAGGCTTACGCCGTCAGACTAAAATAGCATTACACATTCGAAAAAGTTGTAAACAAAAAGTTATTCAATGAATATCACGAAGAAGTTAATATAATTTATGGTTATCCATAAAGTGGAGCTATCGTTTGTTCGGTGGCGTATGTCTTTAGAGTCGTGGGAACGCGACCCATGTGTCGGCTAATTATGCACCATGGCGTCCTGTACAATGTACTTTTATACGTTGGCATATCAGCTATGCAAATTACGCCTTTTATTGCCATATTTCATTAATATAGCAACATGTGTAGACCGAGTATAACATTTTCACAATGTTGTTTTACAACTAAGAGTTCATGTTTGTAAGGATTGTACAACAACTTGATCGTAGGCAACAGAAACACAGGGCAGATAGAGGTTGACGATTACTTTTTAATTTTTTTAAATCGATACGAATACAATAAAAATCGAGCAAAGACAACGTCACTGCGAGCCACGGGGTCTATCACTGATCCGAAGTTTAGACATTGAAGTATAGCGCAGATATTTAACATCCTGAAAACATCAACCCAGAATCTCACAGTTCGTGGATGACTATTCCACGTGTTCCAAAATATGGCAGCATAATGTAAAATTAATTTACTTTAAGATATACGTGATTCAACTAATTATATTTGAGGATCTAAACAAAATGCAGCTGTACTCGTAGTTATATAACGAATAGGAACTAAAAAAACTGCCCTTCAGAAGGTTCGCCTGAATTTAAAGAGTATCCATGATCAGAGTTTGAAAGTCACGATTGTTTAGGAGCAAGCAAGTACCTGTTGCATCTTATCGAAGTCTAGTGCCGGGCGGTGCCTGCGTGGAGGCGGCAAAGGCGCGCGACGGCGGCGCGGGGAGGCTCGGCCGGCGCACGCGCACGACGCGCCTACCGCGCGCCTCGGCTTCAGCGCCTCTAGCGGCGGTGACGTGCGGAACCGAACTGGGGTCTCCACCTGCAACATTGTGGCGCCACACTCAAGTCCAGAAACTAAACTGTTTTAAACTTTACGAAGTCCATCCAACTTTCATATGTTAGAAACTAGCAGAAAAGAAAGAATTTCTACATCTAGTTTCTTATATTTTGAGACCGTGGTCTCCTGCAACGTAATGGCGACTCTAGCTGTACGTACTAAAACCTGTTGAATTTTTTTCATAGAGCCAAACCAAGTCCACCCATACGCAAAATGATGTGAATGAGGAAGAAGGAAAAAAAGTAAAAATACTAATGAGATATTTAAAGCTTTCCCACTCCAATGTTTCCAAGTAACCAATAAATGATGGGCAAAACAGTTTTATTTCAAATCCTACCTTGCTTTACATGGACCTCATTACGTAATCAAAGAGCTAAAGGTCTATTCATTATTGTATAGCTAGAAAGGTAAAAAACACATTATTAAGTCCATAACTAACGGCGCCACCAACTAAGTCTATTTACCGTTTTTACAGTAATGAATATTAAGGTTTAAATAGCGGCCCTTTTACGGGACTTCTTAAAGCTGGGGCCTATAGTTAGTCGTTAGCTAGCCTATAGTTACTCTTCCACGGCGGTTCTAATGAGTCAACTTTGTATTTCTTTTACTTTGGACTTTACTCTTCATAGTTTGGAATTATTATAAGAATCTGATTATTCAATTATTAAAAGTGATGTTGAAAAAACCAGACGAGCCCTAAAACTAGTAAAACGAGCTACTATCGTGGAATTTTATATTTTAAGAGAGAAGTAAGTAGCCGGGTGGCCCATTGAAGGGAGGGGGGCGACGGAGGGCAACGAATCCGCACAGCAATTATGTGGATGGATGTGATTTCGTAAACAGGCGCCGATTGTTCGTCGCCCCCCTGTTCTATATGAAAAAAAAATACTTTTTCATTTGTATCTCTAAGGTGTATAATATACTTGTATAGATAAAAGCATAGAATTCCATCGGTAAATAGTAAATGTTAGCTATAATCAATTTGACCACCCCAGTGCACTATTGTGTTAGGATGAAGACCTTATTAACTTTTGTATGATGTCCTCAGGTATGAGCGGAGAAGCATGCGCATGCGCACCGGTGCCCCCACGGCCCATTGGGGAGGGGGAGAAGGAGGGCAACGCATAGGCATAGTAATTATGTGGATGTTCATGGGCGTCGGTAGACGTAAAAAGGCTCCGACAGCACGTTTGCCCCCCTATTCTATGAAAAAAAACCGTTCACCAATATAATCTGTAAAACAAACTACGTATTAATTTTGTTATCGTTATCGTGATAACTAAAACAGCATCCTTTCAACGAACTATGGAACAGTTCGTTGAATGTGATTTCAGCGGCGGTTTCACCCCCGCATACTCCACTCCAATGGTAGTAGCGCAGTGGTATATAGGCTATAGCGGTCCCCGGTGTAAAACCTTCCTCGATAAATGGGTTATCCGACACGAGGGTTTATTTCGGACCACTAGTTCCTGAGATTGACACGAATAACCTAACAAACAAATTCTTCATCTTTATTGTATTTTGACGTTCACTGAGAATTTTTTAAGAATTCTGTTCACCTTGCCTATTGTAAATACGTAAATACCAAATGTAGATTTCGTTCATCACAATTCAGGACAACTCTACAAATGCTGCTATTTTTTAACATCGGCAATGGAAAAACTCTTTCAATGAAATGCACATGCGAGGTAGCCAGCTAATTAATTCGGCCAGCCTGTATGATCATTTAGAACAACAGGCTCACTGTCCAATTGGTACAATCCCTCTTTTCTGGCATACCCAATTAAAATCGTCGGGGACCGACCGGCTAACTCCAGCCCTTTTCGAATACGCTTTTAATTTACACATCCACATCAAAATTTTTAGTATAGTTCATTTTTTATACGAATGGTACCTTTTGATCTCTATATACCTGGCGTATTATTCGATTTCTGTTATTTTGAGTTAGTGCCATGCTAAATTGCAGCCGAAATCGTTAAGCACCACCGGGGATGTAACCTCTCGCTCACATGAACCAGCTCGCTCAATAAATAGCAGACTGCGCTATGGTGTCGTGTGGTTTGTGAATATCCGGTGGCCCATTTCAGGAGAATGAGGGCAATACACCTGCATAGCAATTTTGTGGATTTAGGGCGTCGGCAGTCAACTAAAGGTGCCAACTACTCCTTTTCTCTTAAATAAAACTGATCGATTCTCATAGACTTTCTAGTACGGATTATGTAGCAAGTAATAAGCGACGATATAACGGTAATAACAAATACCGCTGACACCATAGTAGACGATACTTCTTCTTCAGACCCGAGTCTCACTTGAGTTCCCAATGACATTACATTTAAGTATAACTCTTGCCATTCCTTAGTGTTAGTCTAATAAACGAAATATAACAAATGAATCGCGTTTATGTGACAATTAACGCCATATTAAATAATGATCTGCACACGGAACGGTACTGAAGATTTTGAGACGGGTTTTGATTCAGTGCCAGCGACGAGGTGTGTCTATGAAAATAATCGAAAGAAAAAGGAGTTTATATTATTTGTGCTTTAGATATATTTCACAGGTGGAATATAATTATTATTAAGACATCTGATTGATGACTTCTTTCAGAAAATGTGATTTATTAGGATGACGATGAGAGTATGAATGTGGATGGGCGAAAGTGTGTGCGTGTGTATGTGTTGTGTGACAATTGATAAGACAAACTATGATTAGGGTGGGGTTCATGTATGTATGAAATGTAAGTAACATGTCATGTGTTTGTGCGTGAACATGTCGATAGGATTTGAGGCCGTGGTGTGTAGATGTAATGTAAATGAACTACTAGATGGTGCATTGATTGCACCGTCAATTTACTCACTCGACGTATATTATTAGTAGCTGCCTATCCTTCCACTATTGCAGCTTTACATTCTTACAATAAATAAAATCGTTTTTCTTTTTTTCAAATTTAATTGAGCATTTTTAATTTTTACGACATGACGTTGTGTCATACAGTGAAGCTAAACCATTAGCGGATAAAAATGGAGCTCAGCTCTTAAAGTAGAATATTTTGTTATGACTACAAGATTAGTTCATGCAATGACGATGATAGTTAAATGGCAAACCTTTGTGTCATCGTCGTCGGAGGAAGGCGCTCTCGCAGTGAGCTCGTCCTCGTACGGCTCCGCTGGCCACCGCCGCTTCTCCGGCGCCGTCCGTGCGGGCGAGGACGCGCCCCTCCGTCGGCCTTCGCCCCTTGCGGTGACTCCCGTCGAAGACCCGGCGGGGCTTCCGTTGATGACCTGCACCAGTCTTCCGTCACTCTTCGTTGTAGCTCGATTTGATTACTGATTGACGTGTGCGGGCGACATGTGTGAGTTGCCATGAAGTAACATTTTCAAAAGTATGTATAAATACAGTGATCTGCACGTCGCTGTGTGCGGTGGGTGTCGCGCAAACAAACTCAATTTGGATACTTACATGTGCTACGTGCACCGTAGTGTGTATTACATATTGTGTTATATGTAATTTTCATAAAATTTATACTTTTGTAACATTCAAATACTTGTGTAGAGAATCAAACTCTACAATTATGGCATCTTGCAATGAACGGCGATGAATATCATAAAAGATAGGTACATACTAAGTTGGCAAAGCAAGAGATTTATTTCAAGAGCAGACGAACGAAACTGTCGGCAGGACGCAGCGTGACAACAAAAAAAACCGTCCCACGATGCAACGTGAATGAAGGCTGTTCCGCGACTGGGTGGGGAAAGGAGAGTGTAGGGGGGGAGGCGCAGTTGAAAGGAAAGAAAAGGTGGTTAAAGACGGGCTCAGGCCGCGACGTCTTCGCTGAATATTTCAGCATGTAATTGCAGAACTTGCAATTCTCGTCCATCAAAGCGCTGCGTCATTACATGGCTAAATTAGTACCCGGAGATGGCCCCTTTCCGCCCTCTCGATTTGAAAAAGAACAGTCGGAAGCGGTAAAACCACCTAATGTTGAGACCGGCCACTCATTTATTATGGATGCGAAGTCCAGACAAAAAAACCTCCGCGACGTATTCCTACCAAAGGCCGACACTGTTTAACGGGATTGCATAAATTAGCGGACAATTACGCTTAACTGCTGATAAAGCTTTTTCGATCGGGCGTTTAGCAGACATATTAAGCGTTCAGTACCTAAAGGACCAGTCTCGACCCACGTTACAGATTCCCGTAACAACGTGTATGTGGGAAAACGCCTTTATACTTGTCGGGTAATTAAAAATTAACTTGACCATAACGAATTTAAAATAAATACACAATTAGGTTGGAAAATACAATTCAAAACTTCAGGACGCGGAGTAACCTACGATATATGTATTATGATAATGAAAGGAAACTGCGATGATTCTATGTCGCTTGACCGTATTTCTTACGAATTTGAGTGCCACAGAGTAACAGATAGAACTTTCTTATCCGCTGGTTACTTCACAAAATTAAGTGAAAATTTAAAGCAGAACGGTTCTATAACGCTGGTATTTCACTAATTAATCCAATGGTTAAATTTTATGCCTTTGTCAGTGTCCAGTCAAAGTATCAATAATATAGCTTGATGTAGATAAACACACATTTTTAAACCTTAAAACGGTCAAGAGTCTAGACAGTTTTGTAAATTTTAGTCTCATATAATGAACTGTAGAGGTATATTTATAAGTTGGTAAAATTAATAACACAGATTACTATATGTGCCTTGCGGTTTTAACACTTCGTATGTATAGCCTAAAAATACTTTTATGTTATTCCAGATTGTATCTATATCTCTATAGTTCAGCCAAATCTCATCCAAATCTGTTTAGTAGTTGCATCAAAGAGTAAAAATCACATAAATAATTACAAGATTAGTAGGAGTTATTCGTGTACCTATAGAAAAAAGATATTCAATGGCCCTTTTATTAAATGGACGATGTTAAATAATATCACGAACAAATAACGCAAGATTGTGTATCTATCTACACATACGCTATACTTCGGTCCATGGCTGTGTGTGTGCGACCTGACGCGTCTCGGCCGCCCGAACTTCACGGTTCACAGCATCACAAAGAGATCATCCGGCTCGGCTAATTCCGCTGCAAGTTTTAGATAGCTAAAAATTACTCGCCCAAATTAGCTAAGTCCTAATGCTCTACTGAGTTTGAATTAGTCTATCCTTATATCATCATTATGCTCGTGGAGGCCCGTCTTCTGACATTTATTTGTCATAAATCGCAGTGTAACAACGAGGTTGATGAAGGGAGGTTTTTTATGTATTATATTTACTAGTATTATACTTACCACATACGGACAACCACTCAGAGAAATTTGGTTAATAACTCTTAAATTCCATAGCACTACTAGCATTGATAGAGATGATAAATACGTACTACAGCATACAGAGAGGAAAATTTCCAATTCCGCAGCAAACTTCTGCAGATCTTTTTTTTTTTTTTATTAATCTGTAATGTGTGGCAATGGCCAATAAATGTTTTCTTTGCATTCCTTGAAAGAGGTCGAGTTTATCACGTGACATGCGAAAAAAATAGACATAATTAATTAAAAAATGCAATTTTTCATTGATATCTAATAAAAAGGTCTTACTCTGTATCATATCTGCCCTTAATCAAAATTTCTCTACGTTCATTTGGTAAAATGCATACCCATCCTCGCGTGTAAGCACTCAGTCAGCGTTACATCACGATTCAGCTCATTTATAAGCAACCTATTGTCCGTTACATCTTACAATTAAAACATTGTTGGAACAAAAGAATTTCTAATTTTCAGCGGAGCACAAAATAAACAAATGGTACGTAAGCAGACGAAAAAGGATAAAAGGCGAAGGAGTGTTTTGTTTCTTTTGTGAGACGAGTAAAATAGCTTTAGAGAAGATGAGCCCGCCGGGGGACGGTTGACATAATTAACATGAAAATATCTATACTAAATGCAAACAAGCACTTTTGTACGGCTCAGTGCCTAAGGAAATTCCCCTATTACTTCACTGTCCGCTCCGTCTGTATCTAGACTGCCCTCGCAGTGTTCACTTTAGTAATTATAGGTGGAGAAAAATAAGTATATTTTCAGATAGAATTACTTCATAATGTATGAATGCGTTACTTCAAACTAGAATAGCTGTTGAAAATAAAAGTAAGTTTCTAAAATTTAAGCATTCATTGCTTATTACAATAAAGCTACTTTTACGGATTCTACGGGTTGTCCGAGATGTACCGTGACCACGGTTGCTGTAAAGCTTCTGAGACGTCGGGCTAGTTAAATAATTATATAAACTGCGATAGAATCCGTAAAGTAGTTTTATTGTAATGAGTAACATTCGCGTAAACTTAAGACATCAACATTCATTGCTTTATAAAAGGCTGGTTGAATCTACCATTATACATCAAAGTAAATGTATCGGTCTATCTCTATCTTAACACGTTGATCCACTTTCCGAGATTTCGTCACCAGCCCGTGAGATATATATAACACTAAGTTTTTACACAATATAGATTTGCCTCGCCCAGCTTATATAACTTTGTAATTATTAAAACGCTATGGAAACATTTTATCCATTTTAATAGCGCTATAATTATTGTCGTTGCCATTAAAACTCGTTAACACGCACACCGCAATGCAATACGGTGCATACAATTATGTAACTGGCCTACTATTTTTATCATTTACCTGGTAGATTAGTGCTGTAATTAAAAAAGTGGATAACGATCCGCCTGACACGAGGTCAACGACCCTTATAGATTTCGCTCGCATTATTGCTTTAAGTAAGTACCACCACAGTTCGCGTAAGGAATCGGAACTGTGGTGGTCCATCGTTTGGTATATTATGATAGTACCTATATCTTATTTCCACGACCGCCGAGCGTCGACGGAACCTTCAACAAGGCTATAATTCACGAGCATGTATCATGGGTATAGCACTTAGCTGCAATAGAGATGACGAAACTATTCAGAGTGAAGCCGTGAACGTTAAACGTAAACTTCTCTTGAAGAGAGATCTATAGGTTCAACAGTTGCCAACAAAAAATTTAAAGGTACTTTTGTAACTAGTACTATTCTAAAATTAAAAACGATCGTGCATAACTAATTTTATTCAGAATATTAACGTAACACAACACGTACTAGTAAACATTTTTGGAACATTAATGTACGAAACGACAAAGTTAAAAAAAAACTACATGAATAGCGCATACTCGTAAATAATTACGCAACAGTTAGAACTATTTTAGACTCGTGTGCGGGAGTCTTAACACAGGAAATTACGATTCGTACTAGTCGTGTGAACTCTCTTCATGTTCGTCCACGTTTTTTGCCCGTTAATATTCGCTTATCATATTCCCAGTCGCAGGTCATCGGCCTCCATCTTGTTACGTAACGACTTCGTATTAATATCTGACTTTTCATCACTTAATTAACCGAACACAGGTTGTACAGAGATGTCTTTTCCCAAATATTATTCCCTAAGAAAATTCGAACATACATAGTTATAAAAAAACCTAATCTCTCTTTCACTTTTAAGTCTAACTAGCCAAAGTTTAGTGAATAATTACTATGCATTTCGATTATTTGACTCTGGTATTTTTAAATAAGCTCCAGTTAAAATAAAATCTGGAATGTTCGTTCAAAGACAAAGTTGAGTTCTTGTCATTGAAGTTCGCAAGCGTTGATTACACACTCAGCCCTCCCGAATTGCCTCTTTCGTGCAGGAATAGTGTGGATGCCAAGACTCTGCATAATAGTTCCCTAGCAGAAGGGGTGTGAGGGGTGGGGTCTAGTGGGGGTTTAATTTAGTTGCGGTGTCGTTGAATCGTTGAGGATTAACGTGGCGTGTAAGATTTCTGCCCAGTTATCAACGTAAGTACAACTCACTTAGCTGGAAAACTCATATACGTTAATTATATTATCTAAAAGCATATACTATTTTGTACAAATTTATTTTATTATCAATTTAAATAAATTGGCAATAGCTGCAAGATTGGAAACGGTATTTTACAGTATCAGCTACATTCACACCAATAAAGTTATACTATATATCGTTCGTACAAATAATACAATAGAATCAGTGGCTCTGCCAAACCCAGTAAGGTACATTTAAGGTTATTAATCTGAGATCACGCAACACTACTCTACATATGTACCTCCTTACTAAAAACCGATGTTTTCAGTTTAAGTACCAAATATTTCTTTTGTCTACATCAAACATAGTCGTAGTACAAAAAAATAGATCTGTTTGCCGATATGAGATAGTTGGTTGTGCAATAAAACATAATATTATGAAGTGCCGTGGAGTACTTTTATAATTAATGACTGTGGTCTAGATCAAAGCGATTAAGTTACACCTTGAGTAAATACTTGCAATACCATGTGAAATCAGAAGAAATAGATCTAATAGCCTGTAAGTCTGTAGCAAACTTTCTTGTATATGCAGCGAATAAACCAGGAGTAGCCGATAGATAGCCGAATAAACCGATAGATCGCGATCGAGGCAATTTTATAATCTATATGTTATAACATGGTCCAGTTTGGACCTACGCCCGTGTTTAGCGCCAAAGGTCCGATCATTCTGGATTTTTGTATGTCAACAGACCTTTCTTTATTTATTTTTTTGGTGATGCGGGGAAACGCATTTACGCGCCTTAACTGGCCCTGGGTGGGGTCCAGTGGTGTGTGGGGCTCATGGCATATTATATAGGCACAAAAACCATTGCGAGTGCCACCAGTGCCTCCTTTGGTGAGGTGCCCCAGAACAGCAAATCATCAGGGCTCCTCGACGGCAAGTCAGCCCCCGAAGGGAGCGACGCCACCTCCACAGATGGGGTTGTCCTGCACCAAATGACAGCCCCACTGACTTTGGGACAGTGCAATGGGGTGAAGTTCCCATCCTCGCTCGACTACAATTAGTTCAATTTATTCTATGTTAGCTCAGTGTAGTCGACGACGGAGAGACAAAAACACTATGGCTTCCGACTGCTCGTTTTCCCCTAAGAAGAACTTCAAGAAATATGTCATCATTTTCCATAGTGTAAATGTAGGTAAAATCTAGGTTCATATAATTCGGATCACTATCGCCAATGCTTACTCCACGGTGTCAGCGGATTACTTGCGACGCTACACGCTCCCAATTATACTCCTTGTTATTGGATCCTCACTCTACATATTTGCATTCTGAGGAGGTTCCTATTGGGACCCTTTCTACGAGATCATCTGTCTGGATTGAAATAGTACCTATATTTGTGTACATTGGATTGGCTGCTTTCCTGACAAGTCACGATCGGATACTCCTGGATACAAATGGTGGTTGTCGGTGCATCCCCGTTTATTCGTAACCCAATATATTCATATTAGCAGCGCCCCGTGGCTTCATCTGCGTTCTTTTTCTGTAGTAGTAGTAGCATGTGTATATAGGCCATTCCTGATAAATGGTCTATATAACAATGAAAGATTTTGAAAATCGCAACACAGAGATAACGCTAAGAAATATATTCCTAAGAACTGCGCGTGTAACAAAACAAAGAAACTCTTCTAAGATAAGTACTTCTAAGACAAGTTAATACTTATTTCAGAATTACTGTGTATCATTGTCATAGGCAATTAAGGAGTCTAAAGAGAAAGTTAGTGAAGACTTAAGAAGAACTACCATTTTCTAGAATATATAGTATTAAACAGATTGTGCTTAAATAAGTAAACTAATTAAGAAACTTTCACTCTCTTAGCGGGAAGTCTACACAAACAAGTAAGAAAGCTGAATACATAAAATAGATCACTAAGTGGCATCTAGCCAGCAATATCGAATTGCTTTGTATTCTTAATAAGTAAATACTCATATAATTTATTATTTGCTTCGTCTCCAATGGCAAAGCGTCATACAACGACGTTTTTTTTTCGGACCTGAACTTATACTGTGAGAGCGAAGTGAAGCCAAATACAGCTTCGGATTGCTAGTAGTGCTCGTCAGGAGACAAGACTAGGCTTGGGGACGTAAGAGACTCTCTCTCTCTCTCTCTCTCTCCCGCAGATGGGAGAGATGCATCCCGTTCATGTCGAACATTGCTCTGATAACTTTGGAATACAGTTTGTGAATTTGTTACACGCTTCACTACACATGACAGGAACAGTTCCTTAAATGTTTAGCCGCAGATCGAGGTGGGATCGATTCCCTGGTCAGACCCAAGTGTTATTGTGATTGAGTTGGTTGTGGTAAATACATCAATCGTTAGAGAGCGCGAAGAAAGATTCTGCAGGCACAAGGCCTGCGCACACTCCTGTCTGATATCTGAGTTTATTAGTCATCTCTATGGAAACTCGTCTAGAACCTTGTTATTATGTTATGTTAACATGGGCAATAAAAAGAAGATAGAAATGATAGGCAATGTTTACAAATCTGCAAGTTCGACACCGACTCACCAAAAAAGATTTGGTGATATTGTGAAGAATGTGCAAGAGTGTATAAATAATTAAGTGGGTTTAACTGGAACTAGCTTAAACAGGTGATCCCTCTATCTGGGGCACAATGAAATTAAAGTACTGACAAAGGATGGGCGCACGTAATCCGATTTGTTTTGCTTAGCTCAGCTTTTAACGTTGTTCAAATATTCATACATGATTGCGCAGTCATGCCAACAAAGCTTTTTGAAAGCTTTGACGTTGCATATTCCAGAGGTGCTCAAACACGACGGAAAAATCTAATTACTAAGAAAATCCTGACTTTCATCTTATTTTAAGACCTGACTGTGGAATATTCTGAGCATTTTCCTATTTGTAAGCAAAATAAATAAAAAGTTGTAGTTAGGAAAGAATTTATGAAGTATCTTGCTACTGCTTCTTCTTTCAAGTTTTCTTCGTAATATATTCCCATTTTTTATAATTTAGTACTGCCTAGCACTTCGTAGTAATACCCGGTACAAAAGGAAAGTAAATTTATTTTCTTAATCAAGAATGAAGCAGAAGATGAGACAAGGATACAATAATAAAATTAAAGCAAATAGAGTTAGAATGTTCGCTGCAACAATTTGTGTTTCGCAACGCAAATCGCATCAGCACGAACAAACAATTACGTCGTTACTGACATCGCTATAGCTGCGGAGAGTAAAGTGACCATAACTTGTATTATTTTGAACGTTTCTCATTGAAAACAAAGTAAAAATAAAGCCATCTCCCAAGTGTAAGTGCGTACAGACATTTATTAAGTAAGCGTTATTTATACCACCGCATTGGGAGAAAAAGTGTGGAGATGTATTTTTGTAGACAATAAATAATTTCATGATCTACAATTTTTATCGATATATTTTATCGTATATGTTATTGTATACGAGTAAATATATAAATAAAAATTGTACATGTGTGTACAATTTGCCCTTTGGCCCAATAATGTGAGAACTTTGACCATGAATGACTTTTTGCAGATGTGGTATTTATGGAGACTACACGTTTCATTTGTAATTTGTAAAGTGACCCGAATACATGTACCAATTTTCAGTTATATGCAAACTAATCTTTGACTAACCTAAAGTTGAACTCTCTGTCTGTAATAGATTTTTTCAAAACCTACTGAACGGATTATAATGCGGTTGTCGCACATGGATAGAGCTACTTCCGAGAAAGGTTTTGGTGTATAATTTGTTAAGTTATCAACCCAGCACCACTACATTCACGGGTGAAGCCGTGGCGGGTCGCGAGTATTTTGCACACACACACACACACACGCGCACGCGCGCACGCACGCAAACACGCACGCACGCAAGCACGATCGAACGCACGCACGCACTCCTTATATATAAAATATTTATTGGCTTTGTATTTTTACCACATTTTATATGCATATTCAGTCGGTCTGAGAGTCGGATACTATCCATTTTCATACCCCTAAGTGATAAGGATTATTCACTGGAAATTATCTATAAATAGTTTATGAATATCAGTCTGTAGCTTGTACGCACGCAGCGAACATGCGTCGCAGCCTGGAGCCCACAGTCGCGCCCAGCGTGCGCAGCGGTGGGTTCCCTGGTTTGCCAGCGATTCCCCCACTCTAGTCCATTTCTTAATTCAAATGAAGTATGCCCGTACTAAAAACGTCACAAATTATGACAGTAACTAGTAATTATAACGTCACGAAATTAAAATAAACGGGCCCAATAATTTCGTTAAGAAACTCTAATGGTAATTTTGGCCAACTAAGAGTTACTACCCCACCGGTACAAGATAAGGTTAATGTTTATAAGTATAGATAATTACATTTATGTTTTATTCCTGAACGTCTTTTAAAATGCCTCATTAAATTACGTACTTTTAAAATATATAAACAATGCAAGTACCGTTATAACTCAATTATGGAAAGGAATATTACAAACCACTAACATTCTTCTAAAAGACTAGATAAATAATGTACAAAGTATAAAAAATATTATAGGATTGTACAATAAATCATTTTACAGTTGATCGTGTGAAGTATCGAACTCTGCACTATTATAAAATCATGACTGAACGTGTAAGATGGTTGTTTTGAAGAACAGCTTTGCACCCTACAGAGCTATTTGCATACTGGGTTATGGATTATTGTCTATGTCCATGGTACTGTAAGTTTTTTTGTAAGAGACAGTGTCACGGTGTATTGCAGCTTAATCAGACCTGCACGACCGTGGAGCAACCTTTGCGCCGGTATCGCTCACATGATACCGGCGCAAAGTGACGGCTTCGCTGTTACGTTTCGTGCGGTTCGTTGAGTAGCCGGTGGGCCATTGGAGCGGAGGAGGACAACGCATTTGCATAACTATTATGCGAATGTTTGTGGGCGCCGGTAGTGATAAAAAACTCCACTACTCATTTGTTCCCCTATAAAATTTTACATAATACCTAACATATGTATGTGAATTCTGTTATTCTAATGATGAAGCAAATGCGATTTATCATAGAGTAATCTATGTGAGTATTAATAGAGTCAAATATTATTACAGTGTAAGAGGTAGTACCATATTGTATGGCTGCCGAATTATGTCAGGAGCCGGGCAGGTACATCTCACAGGATTCCACTATAAAATGACAGATATGCTGTGGCTTTTTGTGTGGTTTGTGAGTATCCGATGGCCCGTAGGGGAGATGGATGGAACAAGGGGACAACTAAATAACTATTATGCGGTTGTCTATGTGCGTAGGCAGTCATCAAAAGGCTCTGAGTTCTCGTTTGTCCTCTTATAATAAAATACTTGATATAGAAAAGAGTACCTCTTGGCCCTTAAAGCACCAATAATAAAAATTGTAACAATACATTTTTAATAGTATAGGGGGCAAACGAGCAATCACAGTGTTTCTACGGACGCTCATAAACTACTACTATGTCGATGCGTTGCCCTCCCTACCTCGAATGGGCCACCAGCTACTCATAAACCGCACGAAATCGTAACACCGAAGATGGAATTTTACGGCGGTAATATGACACCTCCCCAGCCGTGTCGGCCTAATTTGCTGCAATTCAGCGTGGCTTGCAGCAAATTAGGCTTTTAAAAAAATACCTCTAATTAAACACATTTTTTGGGTTGTACATTTCCAAATGTCGTCTATAAACCTCTCCGATAACTTTTCAGGAAAAGTAGTAAAAAGTAGTTTTCAGATTCGGTGTCTGTTGCTAAAAGTCTTGGTGTCAGTTACTGATTGTTTAATTAATTTAATGAAACTAATTGGTCTTTATAAACAAAAATTGTTCTCCCTTTATTTGGCTCTACGATAACTAGTAAACGTAATCACGATGAAAATAAAACTTGTTTATTTAACTTAAAAACAGCTTTAAAATTATAAGTTATATAAAGATTATACGTGTAGGAGTGCTACGCACATTTTTTAAACGATTTGGTACGCCAATATTGTGTATTTGGTAGCCAATTGGCCGCAAAGCAGGAGAATGCAGTGGCTAATGCTATTGCTCTTCCCCGCTTCGAGACCAAGTGGTTTATCAGAGCAAACAAAAGGAACTTAATACAACCTGGATATTAAATTATTAACGTTTTTAAATTAGCCCGTTTCCACGGATGGTTCCAAAAATATACGCTATATGAACCGTTATGCTAAGATTACAATTTACTTTCAATCTACACAAGACAACCTGGACCAGCCCAATTCTATTCCGCAATTCAGGACGTGGGACATCTCAAACCACGTTTGAGTTTAAGATCTATATATGGAATAATACCAATGGGTGAAACATATCTTAATGTCATTCTCAAAGGTTATGGAAATTATTATAAAGCAGAACCTATCGTAACAATGTCGATAATTTATCAAGTTAATGTAACATTGGGTTATGTATATGGCATGATACCAAAGTGTCAACTATACCGCACCTCTAATTCCTCTTCTGACGAGTGGTGGTCGTAAAGGTGGTCGGGCTCCGGCGCTGCTGGTCGCGGGGGCACCGGTGCGCATGCGCATGCTTCTCCGCTCATACCTGAGGACATAATACAAAAGTTAATAAGGTCTGCATCCTACCATAATAGTGCACTGGGGTGGTCAACTTGATTATAGCTAACATTTACTATTTACCGATTAAATTCCATGCTTCTATCTATACAAGTATATTATATACCTTTAGAGATACAAATGAAAAAGTTTTTTTTTATATATAGAATAGGGGGGCGACGGACAATCGGAGCCTGTTAGGGACTACCGACGCCCATGAACATCCACATAATTGCTGTGCGGATTCGTTGCCCTCCGTCGCCCCCCACCCTCCAATGGGCCACCCGGCTACTCATAAACCGCATGAAATGCGACTCTGAAGATGTCACTTTACGGCGGTATTATGGGAGCGAGAGTAACCACTCCGATCATGCCGGCCCAAGTCCGCTGCATATGGGGTTGTAGTGTCATGCACCATGCATGGAAATAACTCCTCCTATGCAGCATGGCACTATCTCTCCCTAACAATGTACACAGCACTTCTTGTGTTATGTGTGTGTCTTGCCGCGTTGGCACACCCCTGTAGCTTTATGTAGTTACCGCATATGAAGAAGCCACTCGCCAGGAAGAGATACACGAAAGACTGGGCTCGACTCCCTCCAAAGGCAGAACGGAAAGTCATCCAAGCAACGTTAGACTCTATCATATCTAAGCTTAGACTGGTAAATGTTTGTTTGTCCTTAAGCAATACGTCTATCAATTTAGAACCATTATAAATATCGTAATGAAACAATTATTATAATTGCAAAGAGTAGCAGTCTTCACTTTTCCTCCTTAACATTGTATTTTATATTTTTGCCTTATATATAACAGAGACGAGAACGCAACAAGTTAACAATGTCGGTGTGTGTGTGTGTGTGTGTGTGTGTGTGTGTGTGTGTGTGTGTGTGTGTGTGTGTGTTTCTAGAGAAAAACGACTACATCCATGATACTAAAACAAATATATGTAGAGGTACTTACATGCTGCATACGAAGAGGTAGTGCAATGCATTGTGCATGACACTACACCCTCCTATGCAACGGAATTGGGCCGGCACGACCAGGAAGGTACCTCTCGCTCATTTGATGCCGCCGTAAACGTACGGTGTCGCGTTACGTGCAGTTTGTGACTAGCCGGTGGCCCATTTGGGGGGAGGTGAAAGGGAGAGCAACGCATCGGCGTAATTATGCTGATTTTCATTTGCGTCGGAGCTCGTTGAAATTCTGGGATTGCTCGTTTGTCCCCTGTACTATAAAAAAAAAAACAAAATAAACAAACAGTTTCCTGTACAAATTTCTTAGATCCGTATAAAAGATTCAGGAAAGAGGCAGTGCCATACTGCATGGTAGTTGAATTTAGCCTGCAAGATGGATGAGGTACTGTCGCTCACGTGATATTGCCGTAAAGTGACAACTATACTGGTGCTTTACATCATTTCTCGAGGTTCCACTGGTCCATTGAAGGCGTTCCCTTCAATGGACCAATGGACCAAGACGATAAATGCATTTGTACAATAGCTACGCGAATGCTTAGGGGTGTCAGTAGTCTTCAAACAGTTCGTTTGCCTTATA
>JAFELO010000507.1:190824-214130 GCA_017140195.1 Eumaeus atala
AAATGGAGTTACATTAATCATCGAAGCGCAAACACATCGCATCAGACAAAATTATTAAGTTGTTGTAAATTTCCTCATTCTTGCAAAAATATATTGGCGTTATTGAGTAATGAAATGAACGTAAGACAGCTTCATAGCGGTGGACGCCGCTTAATACAGGATTGCGGAACGTTTTCCTCGAAGCAAATTGAAAGGGTGGATAACGTACATCTTATCTATGACGTATACATGTTATTATTATAATTACATTTGAAATTGCTCTTATTTATTTATTTGTGTGTGTGTGTGTGTGCATGTGTGTGTGTGTGCATGTGTGCGTGTGTGTGTGTGTGCGCGTGCGTGTGTGCGTGCGTGCATTTGAATCCGACCTCGAACGCAGTTGAGCTGCACTGGATAGCAAAACTTGACAGGTTGTCAAAAAGATTTTGTTCATATAGCCTCATAAAACGATATATGTATAGATGACGGTGACAAATTACATGAACACATGAAATATTGTACGTTATTCGTACCACTTAAAAAGTACCAGCTAATCAAAATGCAGTCGATTTATCTTTACAAATTAAAATTGATAAATCATGTTTATAACTACATATTTTCATACACTTTTCCCGGCTCAAGTATATCTGTGACCTAAAAACGCATAACGATGTATGGAAAGTATGAAATTAGCGATGCAGCGTGAGGCCAAACACCCCGGGGACGCAGTGGGGGTGGACTTGACATTGCAGACTGTGCGGCGCTGCCTCCTCGTCTCGCTTCGAACAAATAACACATTATATAATGTTATATCAAACAACTAACCGCTACAGTTATATGTAAACAACTCCTGTTTCATACATCGAATTATTGCCTTATTCTCGATTAGCTAGTTAAACGTACCTGTCCCTCGATTGATAAGTAATATTTAAACGTAGTTATGCAACATATAAATATATCATTGCCACTTTGTCTATGGCACTACTGGTTTTCTTTCATTTGTTTACGAGCACACATTCATAGAAAATCAGCGTAACAGCACGTTTTGGGTGCTGTGTTAAGATTTGATCCGAAATCCGTTCTACTGTGGAAAGTATTTCTTAGAAACTTAACGTAACTTACGTTTTTTACAAGGCTAATTTCAAGAATTGGTAATTCTATTATATTCCAAGAAAAAGCAATGAAGCATAGCCAATTTAAATCATCGGAACAAAAAAGGCGATAGAACAAAAGCTTTGTCTCCCGAAAATATTAATTTCCATTTTAGGTCTTTATAATTAAGTAATGAACATGAAAAAAGCACATTTAAGTTTTAATTTAAGGTCAGTATTGATAAAAAAGATTCTTGTGGAAGGAACAGTGCTCTTGGCAAGGGATCCAGTTTCCGAACAACTAGTGGGTCATAAGTTTGGAAGTTTTAAGCGCTAAAAACACCATCCATCCAAACTGTAATAAAGATAAGTAATTGGCTTCTGGTATAATATTCAATGAATTATTAGATCACGTAGACGGACTCATAAAACGAGCGCGCTAAACAGTTATGGCGTATTTATATCTTTTTATAACAGACAATTAATCGTATTGCATTATAGTCATCAAGACCGTCAAGACGCCCAGTTCGTACTTCACTTGTTCACACTTCACTTTGTTCACAATTTAGTACGTGTGGTTATAGTATAATGTACGTGTTAGCGTTATTTAACCGACTCCTCCAGTTGAACCATAAATCTTCTAAACAGCACGAAGGACGACGGCGTAGCGGATACTTCACGCCCGATATTGTACATAGAAGGTATCGCAGCTGTACCTATTCTCTGATATTTAATGTATAACTGTGTAAGGCGGCTTATTACATATGAGAACACAAATTCCAATACATACTCATTTATATCTTAATAACAGTTTGCCGTATACACTAAGAACAGGTCTAGCCGGGGGCGTGAAATAACAGTGCCCTTAAATTATAACACAAGAGTTCTGATGTTGAGTCCGATACATTGTATCCTGTCGTCCGCATCGCAGTCGTGTTGTGACATCGAGTACCTTCGAGTTCATCATGAATGCATCAATGATAAATTTCGACTTATATTGTTAAGTCATTATAAAAAATTGCCTTATTATAACTTGATATGTATCCATTAAGAAAATATATCTTATCGTCTAGAAAGAACTAAATGTATAAGACTAAAATGGCTACAGCTTAGAAGTGCAAACATGTTCGATAGAAGGAATTAAAAATAACGGTAAAATCGTTAGTGGGACTTTATTTATAACTGAAACAGCGAGAGCGACACATTGTGGATCTAGATGTTGTGAATAATAAAAAAGTACTTAAAAAAAGTATGTTTTTGTCAAGATTTTACATGTCCTGGGACACTGTCGACTGTAGGAAGCCAAGTTTCTTTTTTATTTTGAGTCAGTAGTTTCTGTTTAATTAAAACTAAAACTTATATGTTTCTGAAATTGTCATTTACAACTCTACACTTGATACCACACTAGAAGAGCTTCGCGAATATGAGCCCAAAATATACCAATTTTTTTTTAATTTTATTTAATGTACCTCTTGGCCCTGCGTATTATGGAGACAAATCTTACGACACCCCATACGTTCAGGCTGTAGGAGGGAACATAAAAATCTACATACACATATACATACAAATTCTCGAAAAATATTGCGCTCCTTCTGATGCAGTCGGGTAAAAAGTAAATTATACAATGAATGAACCTCTCATCTCATAAATGATTGTTGGAAAAAGTTCGTGTCAACAGTGGGAAGATTAATTTTACACAAAAAAATGATTATTTTAAAAATTAACAAATTATAAAATTAAGAGCGGTCGCCAAACGGATGTGCGTGTAAAACACATTTGGAAGGTTAAAACGTTATTTACACAGATAGATAGATAGATTACAAATTCGCATAATTTTTAACCCAATAACCATAAATGCCATGATATTGCCATATCATACATCCAATTTGTATGAAAATTTAATGTATTTGTATAATAGATGAAATTAAATTATAATTATATGTAGAACCGACATTAAAACTCCGCACAGTAATATTAAAAATAAATTGCTTAAAGTCGGCGCCAAGACAAAGGTGTTTTGAGGTCGGTTATAAAATCTAGATCGCATCTAATCTGTTGAGCCAAACGCGAGATAATCGCGGCATAAAGCAGACAAACATATATGTATGTATAATACATGCATAAGCGGACAGACATACACACATGTAAATCAGAGGACGTCCTTTCTTGGAGTCGGTAAAAATATTTATGTAATTAGGGTTCGAATTTATTTATCTTTCTACTAAACAGCTGTACACCTGCATTTATTTATTTTAGTCCACTTGTTAGTTATTAATAATAAATACATAATTTGCAAAGTTATACAAAATAATTATAATCAACTTTAGACGTCATGTGATTATAGTTTGTCATTAACATAGATTCACCGGTAGGATAGATAATGTGTAAACTCATTTTGCATGTAAAACAATTAGTTGTAACATAGGTCACAGTAAAGATAAGCCTCATACACTCCAGAAGTCAAGATATCTGTATATATACCAGTGTGTACTGCTAATGTCTATTTCCCCTACCCCTAGTAGGTGGAGGCCCTCGACATGAGGAGACAAGAACTCAATCTGTAACGATCTCTACATACGGCGTTCACCCCTCTTTTCATGCATTACACCTCAAGATTCCGAGTGCTTCAAGCTGAAGATTTTCAAGATGAAATATGTAACGGTGAATGTTAAGAACTGGAGGCTACATTTGTAAAATTGTAAATTTATTTCTAAATGTAGATTTGTCTATCCTTGACATTATGTATTTCAGTACGTTGTACATGATTTATCTTAAATAAGTAAGACTTGTTTCTCCCTTGAAATACAAAAAATCATCTTATTTTTTAGCTTTTTATGAGATCTCTATGCAGTCAAGCTTTGAAGTATCTCCTAAAAAGCTTGTAGAAACCTAGATCAGTTCGCGTCATAATTATGGTAAGTATTTTTATCAAATTTCAACTGATACAGTTTTTTTTACATCGAATATGCAATCCGTGGTGAAATTATATTAACTTTTTTTTATAGTATAGTGGGGCAAACTAGAAATAGAATTCTTACGACTACCGACGCCCATGAACATCCGCATAATTGCTATGACGAGGCGTTGGCCTCTTTTCCACCTCCTCCCAATGAGCCAGCAACTACTCACAAACCGCACGAAACGCGATACCGAAAATGTCACTTCACGCCGGTATCATGTGAGAGGTACCTCGTCGGTCGTGTCGGCCCAATTTCGCTGCTCTGCAGCGTGGCATTATGTTTAGTATCACATATTATTATTTCTTTACAACGTATTTGAGTATGAGAAGTCGTGGTCTAGATTTTATTTAGTATCATGTGTAGCAATAAACTGGTTCCATCCCGACGTTTAAAGACTATGTTCATTATAAAGAACATCATTCTCTATAACAATGCACATAAAAATTGCTTTATTTTTACTAGCACAACATAAATGCTATGGTTACTAATATTAAAGTATTATGTGGGTATTAGCAAATGAAACAAGGGTTAAGGCGGACTTCTAAAAAAAGGAATAGTACCATTACTCAAATTGCTTTTCGAGCTCGTAATCTCGTACAATTTCTTTTATGTACGCTTTTTTATGAACTCCGTAATCCGTACCCCGTGATCGATCGCGGACCGCGGACCAAACAAAAACTGACCCGATCACGAAATCAACGCTCACTAGGTTATAAATCAGTCCACTAAACTGTATAACGTATAATGTGCTTCATGGGCTCCTTTATTGAGAAGTCTTTGTGTGAGGCCTATTTGTATCATAATTTTCTTACGACAGTTATTTCAACTTCTTCAATTTAATTTCTTATGCCCAATTAGCAAACACATTACCATACTCCTTGACAACACTTGAACTTGTGACGAGAATAACATTTTTGGTAAGTCTAACAAAAGAAACTGTATTTAAATAGAAGTTAGATAAATTACTTTAAATAAATATTTAAAACAATTTTGCACTTGAAACTCTCTAGCGATCTCGTTTTTTCATTTAACATTTAACATACCTTTAAGATCACGTACACTACAGACTGCAATACTTATACTCAGATTCTTTTAAAAAATTTTCCTTGTAACAATAAATGTATATAATGATATAGATAGATTTAATTTTATTGTAGATGCTATTAATGATTTTCATTATCATTGTTACCTTCAGGCAATAATTATAGTAATCTCTAGACCATTTAATCAGTAATGATAGCGATATAGCAAAAACTAGCTGCAGACTCTTCGCTCGCCTTGCAACTTTGTGAACTAAGTTACTAATTTAGATCTATCATGACAATAGCTTTGCCCGCGTAAAATCAATAATAGGAACCCATTAAACAATTATGGATAAAAAGTTTATTTTATATTGTAATTTTATCCATGGCAAATTTCAGCCAAATTCCTGGAGTTGTCATTGTGTGAAAGAGCAATAAACATAAATACAATGAAGACGGTCCAAAATTGTGTGGAGCCTAATGAGACACATCGATTTCATTGCAAATGTATGTATTATCTGTATTAATGATGTAATAGTACAAGAGCTCACCTGAAAGGGACCTTTTTACATTTATCACTATGATACACAATGTCTCGGTAACAACAAGATGAAAGATGATACGCTCAAAGTGACTAAAGCCATCCCTTACTTTTGTACAATTAGCTGATCGTTTAATCATAACATTTTCAATTAAACTGAAAATAAGCTATTCGCATGTACGATTCTTCGTCTACATCTTATATATAAAGTTCTCGTGTCATAATGTTACTTTACCAAGTTTTGTATGCATACTCAGTAGGTTTGAGAATCGGCTGCTATCTATTTTTCATACGTGTAAGTTATAAGGGTTGTTCACCCAACCCGACAAAACAACGATTGCGGGGTCGGCTAGTTGTTATATAAGATATTCTTATATCTCGTAAAATCTTTTACAGCAATAAATAAGACACATCTATCTTTCCCTTTTCTGTTATATAATACAAATATATAATTCCGATATGTAGATTAAACTCTAAAAATTAGAGGAAATACAAGACATGATACGGGCCAGTAGCGTTGTTACTTCTTACAGCAGGCTTAATTTGAATGAGAATTATATTTTTCTTAATTTAAAATTATTATTCTCATAACTGTTTTTTTTTTCTCCTTCATGTCCTTGCTAGGGCTTAAATCTGTCCTCCGAAGCAATTCATAACATTGATACATTATGAATTCTTAGGGTTTCTTATGTTTAAGGGTGAAGATGTAATAGGCAGGGTTTATTTATAATATGGCTGTTGAGAGTTTTTTGTACCGTACATCAGGAAACATGTCTCATAACAGTGTATCTTGTGAATAATTGAAAGGCCTCTCTGCTTGACGCACCGTTCTTGTTGCGATGTTATCGTCTATTGAGAATATTTTCGTACGAATGAAAAAGAACTTTATACCACCAGTATTATGGTTCAAAGTTACATGCACGAGGTGGTTTGGTAGAGATGATAAAGATTTATCGATACAAACTTAATATCGACTGATTGGAATCGAATCTTATGAAGCGATCTAATAGCCACATTCTAGCAACGCATCTCCAATCATTTCTATAAATTAATGATAAACTACAATAAACTTCGATTTGATTTTAATCATACACCTACCATGGTGTACTCCAAATCAACCTAACATGCAATGTTTATGTAATATTAATTTACGTATCGACAAATTACAGCATTAAATCTAAAACTTAGGACCTACAATTCTTCTGTATATTAAGGAGACCGAGTCTCGATAAGGGGAAAGAGAAGAGAGGGGAGAAACCATGGCCAGGGTCATAGTTAGTACTGATATCCTTTTTATATTAGATAAATACATAACCAATATGAGCACTTTCATTTTAATTTTGAACACATAAGAAAATTAAAACGCCGCAGAGATGGAGATAAATTGCAGCCGCTCAAACAATGATATTGGTCAAAACGTATGTCTTAATATTTAAGTTCCTTTTATTTTGTTTTTCGGTATTTTATAAAGATATTCTTTAAGCAGTACTTGTACTGCAGGCGTAAGAAAAAACAAGTCTTTTTGACTTGTTTTTTTCTTCTAAACCACTTCTTATTCAGTATATGTAACCTAACTTCGTATAGTATCCAAAAATGTATCGATGTTCCGAGCGCGCATCCTTACTCACGAGTCCACAGTATCGTGGCAACGCGGAGATCAAGATTCAATGCGTCGTTGACGGGAGCAAGTCACGAAATGTAGAACCGCTGTTCGGTGGCCATACGTATGGGTCGTGGCAGGACATGTTTATGGACTCCGTATTCGATACGTTTCCGGTAGCCTCTCATGTTTCTATTTGAATGATTCAACGTTATTGATACCAGCTAATGCTGACGCGGACATTGGTCTCATATATGGGTAACGCACAACGTTATATTCAGTGTACGTTAAAAGTAATAACGTTTTATAAAATCTCAATATATTGTACGCTTTTATAGGATGGGTTATATAATTTTTATCCTCCCCCTTGTCCACTTAAATATTGGACCCATATTCAAATTATATAGGGGAGGCCTACGTCCAGCAGTGGACGTCGTCCGGCTGATGATGATGATGATTCAAATTTCCTATTTTATGTTAAAAAACACACAAATTACATCTGTATTATCAATGTGTGGAGAAATAAGTGATAGACCGAATAAGATAGGAATAAGGGAACTTTCTTCGCAAACTCTTCCAATTGCAAACTTAGTTGAAAATTCTTAAAAAAAAATGTATACAACCTTACCAAGTCAATAAACTAAGCTTCACATTTTTTGTGATTTTAACTACAAATATAAGTTGTTGTTTTTGGTTTATTATTTCACTAGCAAGAAATATGGCAAAAATTCATTGATTTACAAAAATTATTTATTTGAATTCCGGCCTCATAAAAATTACAAGTAACCGTGACCACAAATTTAATTTCTGGCAGAACAACGTCTGCTGGGATAGCTAGTTGTCAATAATTTCTGCAGCCAAACAAGGATTTATATTGATTATTTTTTTCAAATTTTCATTACATTATCTAAGTTTTCATAATCGTCAAAACGTTTTAGAATGTTATATAGCGTATGTTCATTTCCTCTTTATAATATTAGTATAGATCTGCATTGTAGGGTCACACTTATTGCAAAATTTCACAATTCTAGGACACCGGGACACTTTATGATTTCTTGACAGACGTACAGATAGATGGACAACAAACGTTATCCTATTAAGGCCCGTAATCCATATCTAATTCGTAAAAGGAATAACAAGATAATATTTAATTTATTACACTTTTGATTGAGAGTGCTATACTCATACGAACAAAGTTAGAAGGCAACAGCGTCAAACTCTCCGCTTCTAATGGAGAGTATGGTAAAATTTATTCTTAAAACATTACACTACGAGGGCCAGTGATGATGACACACAAAGTGTGGTCAATTAACACTTCCGCGTGTCTCAAGCGAACCACACACCGCTATAACCGGTCCTTTCTAACAGTATCACGACAAAAAACTCGTTCTGTAGATATTGAAGGGAATAAATTATGCAGAAATAATGGTCACCACAATGCAAATGTTGCCGACGCGTCTCGGCGTGACCGGGCCGCGCGTGGGCAGGCTCTACTACGAGCTGAGCGCACGTACTCAAGGTTACCGCCCTCGGATACTGCCGGCTTTGTTCTCATACTATTCTACTAGGCTCAGGAAGCCATAGTACGTTAAAAACAATTGAAAATACCCACGACACGTGTCAACTGTGCATTACACATTTGGGGAACTGTCTTGCAATAGACTGCAGCTGCTGCATACATTGATGATGCCTAGGACACTGTGTACGAGTATCTCTGACATTCATATCAAACGCTCTATAAAAGCCTTACATCTATTATGAACCCGTACTATATACACACTAAGCAAGTAATGTTTATACATACTCAAGCACGGGGAAATACTTCAAATGTTGCTGTACTTATATAGTATATATAATGGTTATAAAAAAAAATATAACTATTTAAACGATTTAATTATAGGATACGCTATGATATTTATATCTGACATTTTATGGATACAAAGGTCCTGGTGACCTTATTATTTTTAACCCACTGTGTTGTTATAAAGAGTATTAGCGCGCAAATGGCCAATGAATCGTAGGATCATTACCGTCGCTCATTAGCTATGTCCAACCGATTGAGCTTTACTTACAAATTTCAACACAGTCCCTTCACCTATGAGAAGCTAGCAGCGCCCCGCGGTTTCACCCGCGTGACTCCAGGCTTTTCGGCCGCAGCGTCATAATATATAGCCTACAGTCTTCCTCGTGAATTTAGCTCGCATACACATTTAAAAGAATCAAATCCGACATGTAGTTCCAGAGATTAGCGCGTTCAAACGAACAAACTTTCAGTGTTATATAGTATATAATCAATTTGTGTGGCTCTGTGTAATATTAGGTTCGTGTTAGCCGACTCTTGTAAAGGAACACTTACTGTACGTGCAGAAACGCTCAGAATATTTGTCTTGTCAATAAAACGTTCTGGGTAGGACTTCTACGACGTCCTCTACTTTTAAAAAACCCGGTCAATGCGAGTTAGAACAACGGGAGGCACTAGTCTCAAAACTCATAAAGATAGTGCATACGCACGTATGCACAATTTTTTATGAAATAAAAACAAATATAAATTTGTTTATTTCTTGCTATATGTAATACAATGATATAACTATACATTATCAATAGATTTGTACCTTTAAAGGCATTGTATTGTCACACTTGTTGCCAAATTTCTTGGTTCTAGGTCACCGGGAAGTAGCATCTACATTTGCTTGTCAGATGATGCATATCAAAGGATATATACAAGTGATCATATGAGTGCTCCGTTCTTTAAGGGCTCCGTACCGAAAAGGATAAAAACGGAACCCTATTACTAAGACTCCGATGTTCGTTTGTCCGTCTGTCATCAGACTGTATCTCATGAAAAGTAATAGCTAGAGAGATGAAATTTTCACAGATGATGTATTACTGTTGCCGCCGTAACAACAAATACAAAAAAAACTGAATCAAATAATTATATAAGGCCCCATACAACCAACTTTTTTCCGATTTATTACGGAATGGTACGAAACAGTCAGTCTCGCACATGGCTGGTTTTTTTCTCTCGAGGTACGAATCTCTTAAAAATACTGGTTTTTATATGACGGCTGATCGGTTTTACACGTGACCGTTCATATTCCTATTACAAACTCCAAAAAGTAGGTATAATTAGATACAAAAGCATCAACAGAATAAGAACGAGATAAAATTTAAGATTACTCTTACAAGGCAACATACAAAGCTGAACATTTCAAGTACATATCACTATGCACATAGAATATCATGTAAAAGTGTAATTTATTATACAGTTGTTTGTTAAGTTTTGAGGTTATCGATACGATTCGAAACGGCTTGGCGTCATCCAAAGTCGATTATCTTTAACATGAGCAAACCGTGATTAAATCTCGATTATTATTCGATTACGGCGCTAGCCACTCGCTCTAAGCGATTCTATCGATTTCACATGTTTATGGATTTGTTTGGTAAATCAAGAAATTTATTATGGTTTGATGTGACCGATCGATTAGTAAGACATGGTATTCGATACTTTTATATTTATTTTATTTGTACATTCCGTTTTAATTGATGTTTCATTTTGTGGGACATTATGAGTGGCCTAAAGAGCGAGTGGTTTGACACTCAAATAACACCAAATTTCATTGTGATTTATTATTTTAGAGATCTATAATTAATTTTAGAGATACATTGTTGTATTGCATGGATACGTAAAGTTTTACGTATGGAGCCGCTGTGTAATACTCGTACATAACATATTGGTACCTATTCATGCAACCGTCATGTGTACTTATTACCATTATTACTTCTCTTATTTTTAGGGTTCTCTAACCAAAGGGTGAAATGGGACCCTATTACTAAGACTCCGCTTTCCGTCTGTCTTTCACCATGCTGTATCTTAAGGACCGTGATAGTTAGATAAAATTTTCACAGATTGTATTTCTGTTGCAACTACTTATACTAAAAATTTAATAAATTAACTATTTGAAAGGACTCCTATACAACAAAAGTGTTTTTGGCGTTTTATATAAATATTCTCGTTTTATTTAAATATATAGTTCAGAAACTTTAGTACCCGAGGTTCCGACGCGCACATAGTCAGTTTTTAAGCCGCAAAATTTTTCGTTGTGACCATAAAATGTTTTACACAATTTATTCAATGTACAAATTATAATTAGCTAACTATACGATACTGCTGCAAAAAAAGGTACTAACGTAACAGGGACTTGTTAAAAACTTGAAAACTGTACGTGGGTGTAACATAGACATGAGAGGTGTAAAAAACGCTGTGAGTGTTACCACTTCGAGTGGTGGTGTGAATTGCACGCCGCACCAAATTACGAGAACATATAGTAAGAGTGGAACTGGGGTCAACAGCATTTATTTGATTCCACAGTAGAATTAACGGACGCAATTACTTTCTTTTTTCTTTTCCGTGTCCTTCGCGCTATCCTAATTTAAATCTTACTCCTCCAGTAATTAACCACATAGAGTGCTATTGGCTACTACTGGAACCGAAAAGGGAGCGATAGATGGTGGGTTTCACCCAAAAAATCTATCTTACTTTTTCGGTATAAGGAATATCTATGTTATTCCAAGTTGTAATCTACCTGTGCCAAGTCTCTTTCAAGTCCGTTCCGTAAGTTTTTGCGTGAAAGAATAAGAAACATACATACAAACTGTCGCATTTATCACATTTTTGCGTGATGGAATAAGAAACATACATACAAACTGTCGCATAGTATTTTTAGGCTTCGGATTTGATCTGTACGTTGCTACATCGTAGCCGAGCCGGTTGTCGACCCGGTGAAGGACGCTCTTCCACTCGCCCAAATAGTATCAGAGCCAGAGTGATGTCTCTGGCATTATGGATTGAGTGAGCAGTCATCCACTCTTCTTGCCTTCTCCTCAATCTCCACGTCGAGTTCCCCCAATAGTAATTGCACGACTAGACATAGTATGTAGCTGTACTACTCTGGTTGCGCACACGTCTATCTATGGGCGTCGACTCGAAGACTATTCCTTTAACTCTTATAAGATAAAAACAAATACTGCACATAGCGATGTAAGTACTAAAAACATGCACATAGTTAAAACAAAAGAGGGTGTGTCGTGATGACGTGATTTTTATGAAGTACAATAACATAATATTAATAACTTGAAGAAAAACGTAATAAAGATAATTATTTTCCAACGAAGTAAGACGTTAGGGCACGGGCTGTTGTTAACAAGCGCAGGCTGAATGCAGTGACGTCAGCCTCAGAGGAAATAATATGAGGTGCCAGTTCTAGTATTCTGTGATTTCTATACTCCACTCCAATACATGTCTCGATATAATAGAATAAAAGAGCGCTGCGAGTGAATAGACACTTAATGATCAATTAATTGTGCTGCCAGTGGTTTTATCTAACAAGGCAGGCCAGGGTAATGAGGCTTACCGCAGACTAGCTTGTACACGCCACTGCTCACTGCCTCTTGTATGAAATAATCATACTACAGCATGACTATTTCTATCTATCTTTGACTATTTCTATCTATCGTATAGCTATCATTGAGCGGACGCGTGGTTCGATATTGGCAATAAATCATTGTACTGAGGGATCAGAGCGTCGTTAGCCACCCGATATCAGGTATACATAACTACGAGGAGTTCATTTTCAGGTATGGACCAGTGGTCAACATACAAATAGCCTTAGATGCAAGCATATGATGACTTGCTACATTATGATAATTTTAGATAAAAGATAAAGTTGCAAGTTACGCAAAATGTCGCTTAGAAATAAGCTAACATTATACAAAACATATATCTCGTATTGCAGCGTAGTATTCGCTCACCGTTCCCCCACAAATATAGCTATTTTGCAACGCGTTCAAAATAGATTCCTGCGAATTGCCAAAGGCAGTATACCTGGTACATTCGCACGTTGGATCTACATAGAGATTTTCAGCTCACCAGCTATCGCGGGGCATTTCAAACAGCACTCTCAAAGACACTTCGATCGTGCTACCGTACATCCTAAGTCTCTTGTCGCTAAGACAGCGGACTACAACACCAACTACGTTACAAACACGGGGCGTCATCCCATACATGTTCCGATTGACGACGACGATCAAATTGCGACAATTCCAGTGCCTTACGCGATCTGCCATCGAGCTCAAGTCAAACCGCCGTAACGGTTAGGTTGAGCACGACGACTGCTCGCGAATCGTAAGACTCGCCCGTCGTGGAAGGGAGGGGGAGGCTTTTCCCCCGGTCATGACAGCTCAACGAACTCTTCCAGCCCTTACTACAATGCAATGTGAGCCACCCCGTCGTTAGAGGGTGGGCGAGTGGACCCAATCTAATATTAAATAGCTATCGAGATGTATTCTTCCCATCTGCGGGAAAGGAGGGGTCTGTCCCTTTATCCACACCTCACCTAGATCGTCACCCGACGTGTCTGGTATTAACCGATAAAGCTGCACTATACACTTCCATCAGCTTAGAGCAGTCAAAGTAAAAAAAAACTTTCGGAAAGCAACTCGTAGCGCAGCAGTACCTACTAACAAATATAACTTTCGGTTTCATGTACAAAGTTAAATTTAAAAATTATACGATCTGACATCAGAATAGCAGATATAACTCAGACTCTACGTACATAAAGTTGTGTTAAATTTCAAGCTACGAATCCATTATGCTGCCATAAGTTCATCTTGCATTTGACTGTCTTTCCTATCGTTTGGAACGTTATGTAACTTTCCTAAAACTTTAACCAAAATGATCACAGGACTAACTTTAAGGTCTTATGGAATAGAAGGAAATTGAGTGTGCTAGTCGGTATTCCTGTAAGTGACAGTACACAGATGTATCGGAGAACAGACGCATTGATACTTTTCTTATTCTCGGTCGTACCTTATATTCATCGAACCCAAAACTTTACAAACATTATAAACATAAAAATGAACTTCTGTAAACTCAGAAATGTCCTTCATACATAATGCACGAACGTAACTGTAGCGTTACAATATGAAACAAATATAAATAAACTATTTATAACTCAAATTCTGTAATAATCGTGCAATCGTTAAAAGTAATGTCATGGTCGTTAGCCGTGGCTCGGACAATTTTCATGCGATGTGCTCGGTAGACTGGTGGGCGCAGCATAATTGCGGTGTCGGCTCGCCTTGGCTTTGCTCGGGCAAGGCCAAGGTCGAGCTGCCCCTCGCGCCCACCCGCGTCCGCCGCGCCCCCTTCGTGCGCATGCGATTTTTTGCACGGTGATGTAATCAGAATTTCGGCGTGCGCGCAACATGGCCGCCCGTCACGCTCACTTGATTAAACACTTAGAACTTTTTTCACGATGCTTACTATCAACTAAACACAATGTGGGTATTTTTATGTTACTATTCCGTCGTGAGTCGTGGCCTGAACAAATTTTATATTAATTTATAATTTATTCGTGTAATACACAACGTTATCTTTGTTTTTATACACGTACACGCGACAAGGCTTGGCTACTCGGTGAACTTGAGATAGATATTTTTCGTGTAACGATTTGGAATTTTAGGGATGAGAACCTGTCCCCCTAATAATCTTACTTAATGCTTAAATCACTGCTTGGAATTCTAACAGTAATACGATAGATCCGAATAAAACATAATAAGGTCTGAAAAGAGCATTTTCTTAGTGAACCCTGCCGTCTAAATACTTTATTATATAGATACTCATGCATACGGGATCGGTACTTGTAATAACTTTATGAATTCAATTCTCTCGTGGCCCTTGTTGCTGTAGAGCATATAAATTATAAATTTAAGTCTGACAGAAAATGAGATAAAGTACTGCTATACCGCGAATACATAAAACGGAATTAATATTTGTACAGAATTGTATCGTCGCATTATGTGACTATACCAAAGAAGACATAAGGTGCTTATACCAGCAAATACCATGAATAGAATACTTGTTATTTAAGTTTTTGTTATCTTAGTATTTTTTTCGATTTACTCAACTGTACAACTCTAAAAAGGAGTTAACGGAAATCTGTATTTTTTTTTCTCTTAAGAAGTAATACTTTAAATAGTCTTGTCTAATACATTAAGTCAAGGCCCCAAGAGTTGACAGCAACCGTACAGACATCCATGACAACTGAGAAATCACATAGGTGCTTGAGAAAAATATACGAGGGTGGATCTAAAAGTTCGTGGCCTAACCTACATGGAGCTATGACATCTTTTTAAATCTACCGTCATTTGCTAGTATGTGTCATATTGATTTATTGTGCGCAGTTTCACTCCGATACTGCACAATATAAATTTTCTGTGATTATTTGTTTGAAGCAATCTGACGCAATTTTCAATAATGGAGAAAATTGAACACCGTGCAGTAATTGAGTACCTCAATAAAAAAGGCCTATCACCAAAAGACATCCAATCAATATATGGTGAGCACTTTGGGGGAGTCTGCTCCATCGTATTCCAGTGTCAAGAAGTGGGTAGCTGAGTTTAAGCGCTGTCCTGAGAGCATTAAAGATGATCCCAGGAGTGGAAGGCCTACATCCTCTACCACGAAAGAAAACATCGATAAAATTTGTGATCTCGTACTGGGTGACCGACGTTTGACCATTGGTAAGATAGCTGAGATAACAAACATTAGTTATGGCCGGGTGCAACACATTATAACGGAAGAGTTGGGGTTCCATAAGGTTTCTGCTCGCTGGGTCCCGAGGTTGCTTTTAGCGGAACAAAAACGAGTTCGATACACAACTTTGCGAGACTGTTTGGAACTTTTTGCAACTGATCCCGAGGACTTTTTGTCTAGATTTGTTACTATGGATGAAAGTTGGGTTCACCACCATACTCCTGAATCAAAGGAACAATCCAAACAGTGGAAAAGATCAGGCTCTCCTACACCGAAAAAGGCTAAGGTCGTTTTGTCGACTAACAAAGCCATGGTTTCTGTTTTATGGGATGCGAAGGGCATTATTTTTGTAGATTATTTACCGAAAGGTCAAATTATAAATTCCAGTTATTATTGTAACCTTTTACGAAGACTCCGGGAAGAAATAAAAGAAAAAGGCCGGGAATACAATGCACGTGTTCACACTTCGGTTGAAACAATGTCTGTAATCCATGATTGTGGCTACGAATTGCTGCCCCACCCACCTTATTCGCCGGATTTAGCCCCCTCCCATTATCATTAATTTCCAAATTTAAAAAAACATTTGTTTGGCTCGAAATTTTCGACCAAAGATGAGGTGATATTCGCAGTAAACGATTATTTCGCCGACCTTCCGGAATCTTTTTTTTTTCGAGGGGATAAACAAGTTGCAGGTCCGGTGGAAGAAGTGTGTTGAACTAGATGGAGAGTATGTCGAAAAATAAAAATAAATTTAGGTCCACTTTTCTTTCATTTTTTGGTCGGGCTTAGAACTTTTAGATCCAGCCTCGTACATATTATAAAACAAATGCCCTAAAACTGTCTTGTCTGAGTGTTCAATTTTCTCAAAATATACTCAACGTATATTCATGCGGTTTTCACCAATGGATAGGCGATTCCCAAGAAAGGTTTTAGTGCATAATTTTTTGAGTCCACAAGTACAGATCAAAGCTGAATAACCAATACCTTCCATTGGGTAGAATTTTCAAGTAAATTATAGTAAATGAACAAGTATTACCATAAGATATACAGCCTTAATTAGCAGCAACCAAGACATGGGCACCTCACCAAGCTCTTATGCTTCATGCAATCCGATACAACCATCCGTTCACTAAAGGTATTTAAGGCTGCAAAGTATTTACACTTAAACATTTTCAACTGTTGAGCACCCTCTACTGAGTCGCATTATAAATAATGCAAAATAGCGGCTTGCGGGTTGATGATGAAGATAGTTACGTTCCACATCAATAACCCCTCAGTTGTGCCTAAGGAGTACATAGGCGAATCTAGTTTAGTGTTCAACGTTACAATAGACAGGATCACAGCGCGGAGCAGCCGTGAGCCGGCTTCTCGACAGAACACGAACAATTAAATAGGAATGTACTATTCGATAATGCAAGTAATTTGTTCCCTGCAACTTGTTTTTCATTGCCTCGCATTGCTGTATCCTTACTACTGACCCTCTAACTGTCCATTAGTTCCTTTGTTATTAAGTTTATTTGTATTATCCGATGTAAATAATAAATAATCATGTCGTTCAGGCCGAATGTCGGCTTTGGCATGCACATCTATAGAGACTAGCCAACTGCACAGGACACTTTACAGTGCTCAAGTATGTGCGCGGACAGAAGAGGTGCAGTATCTATTACATTATGCCTACTCCGACAGGATGGCAATCCAACACGTCTAGAGAGAATTCTGACGCATGACTGATGGCTCAACGTGCCCACTGAGGCACCCTCGCCAACTTCCTGACAACACGAACATTCAGTCAGTCGGTGAGCCCTATGACTGGCCTGCTGCAAACGAAGTATCAAATAAATAACGAATTTCAGTTTCACAGGTTCCGAATGGAAGAAACTGTCAAAATCAATAAAACAAACTTATCTTAGTCGGCGGTTCGAACGGCGGCTAGCCTCTTGTTGTATTGTATGAATGTAATATAATAGACTCTTGCGTTCTTTAATACAGTTGACATTTGAATAACAAAAGATGTTGTTAAAATAAGTGAATTCTCATTTTTTTTGTTTAAATTAGAAATAATACACTTTTACTTGAAAATATACAAAAAAAAGTTAATACAAATAATTGAGAACAAAAATTATTTTAATAAAATATAATGGTTCAAAATATTTTTAAGTTATGATAATAAAATAATGATTTTCAGAACGCACGAAACGGAAGTTATTTTTAATTATAGTATTGGGGAACAAACGTGAAGTCGGAGCCCTTCCACGACTACCGACGCCCTTGAACATCAGCATAATTATTCTGCCTATGCGTTGCCCTCCTTTTCACCTCCCCCACCAATGGGCCACCGAACACTCACAAACGCGACACCGTATACTTTTACATATATTTGAAATTTATATTATTGTCGTTGCCGTATCGTCAATAATCCAAATGTCAAATTTATGAACATGCCTATGGTAAAATGAAAAAAATATACTAAATTTAGATTTACTTAGAGACATGTACTTTGTAGTTGGTTGTAATTACAATAGTAGCCGATGGAACCGGCTCAACAAGATTTCATAAATTAGCATTGTTAGAATGTGTTAGTTTTTCAGTGCTAACCGTTAACCGTTAGGTGAATACCGAATATTCGAAATGTTATATTCTGGCAAATAGGCATGGATGGCAAGTAAAATGTGAATAATTAAACTGGTTGTTGCAGTGTGCTCATACAAGTGATGTAGACGTAAAACATTGTATTATAATTAGTATATTTATAAAAAAAATTAAAAAAGCTTCGAAGGAAACGCAAAGGGATTAAAATCGTATTATGGTCACCGTAGTGCTGACGAACGTGTTGTGTTGTGAGGTCACAGCCAATGACGCGCATCATGGCTAATATATACTATCAACGCATTTAGTAATAAGTAGGAAGTTTTGGTAAAAAAAGGTACTTATTTTGTTATATAATTTGGACGAGAATCGAGAGACCCTACTGCAGTGGTGAAAATGATACACCAGAAATTCTATATATTTATTAAATAATATACTTATATACAAAAACAAATACAAATATTTATGCTAAACTTGAAGAAAATCGGTTAAACTACACGTGTTTACCATTAGAAAAGACAAGACAACGATGCGACGCATTCGCCGTTTGAATACGTAAAGTTAATGGAACAAAACTGCTCGAGTGATATACTCGTAGATATCAGGATATTAAGTGTTATATAAGACAAATATGAGTGTCGCCTAATTGTATAGAATTGTTGTGTAAATTTACGCTCATAGTATAATCGTGGATATGACTAAGCAGAAGATTGTGTTTAATAAAAGATGGCTGTTTATGTTCGAATTTTTAAGAATTAATTACAATTCCTAAAAGGAACTGTCGTATAGTAGTGCCATTGTCTTTTCATTATGGAAATTGAACTTCCTATACTAACAGCTGTTAGTAATTTTGGCGTTGCTCTCTCAGAACTATTTCTATATGAATGGCCGAGCTATAAGTATCACTACGCCGTAAGTCTTCCCGGAGCCGGTGCCAAATAATTCTATATACATTTTTTAGTTGTTGCCAGAATGCATACTTTGTGTACAATTACATAAATGTGACATTACAGCGGGTGCCAAACGCCGTGAACGTAGGGCACTTCTACTGTACCCGCGCGGTGCCAGACATGAAACTGCATCGTTTCAATTATTCATTATGATGTTCACAATTTTACGACTGCAAATTGTATTTAAGTGTAATTGTATTTTAACCGACTTTTTAGATGATTTATGTAATTCTTTTAGTTATAAGCTGCATATTCTTGAACTCTAGGTGAATTTACATGTGACGGTGTAAGAATCTACTTTTGTGAGTAAAGTAACGTTTGGGTATATCTCGTAGACTCGTTCAGATATTTTATGTCAGGTAGTATTTTTGTCACGTGTTTCTAGGTCACAAGTTTGTGCAAGTCTAGTGACAACCTACTCTGTAATTATGTCAGTCTGAAGTATTTTATTCGAACCTCACTTTGACAGATGTTAGTAGTATCCTTTCAGTGTTAAAAACTGGTAAAAGGTTGCTGGAACTTCATATGTCGTAATTTTACCATTTATCATTTCTCTTTTATGTCCTTGCATATACACTATTATACCAGTTTTCACGATTTATCTCTATAATTAAGTTTTAAGGCCAACGCCTGACCTATAATCCTAATTTTAGCATTTGTTTTATCTCAATATGCTAATTTTAAATCTCGTAAAGTTTTAAGTTGCCTCTACTAGATTATTATAATACATATAAATTAAGGACAATTTATGAGCTAAGTTGGTCCAACTCCGTTAGCGTGTTACATTCACGGATCCAGCGTACTCCAATTATGTACATTATTCATCATCAGGCTTTTATCGTTCTGATTGAACTTGGAAGTTCGAATATTTACATTCCTCGGTTATCGTCCAAGTTAAATTGCCTAATATAGTGGCCATTTTCCCGGGGGACTGAAAGTGAACATAACGAAGTTTTCTTATAGACTATAAGTATAGTGATAGCCCCGCGGTTTCACTTAGTTACACTTCCTTTGTTGTAGCGTCTGGTATAGCTTTCTTTTTAAATTTGACTAGGTATATCCTGAGAAAAAATGTAGTTCCTGAGAATAGCGCATTCAACCAAACAAACTCCTTATCTTTCTAATATTAGTATATATCTATACATACTAGCAGTTCGGTGAGCATCCCTTATTACTTAGAGGTATGAAAAACAGACAGTAGCCGATTCTCAGACCCACTGAGTATGCATGTAAGATTTGGTAAAAATCGGTAAAGCCGTTTCGGAGGAGTAAGGGTAACTAACACTGTGACACGAGAATTTTATTCTTGGTCTGGTTAAAATACTGTTACAATTTAAGATAAGAAAATGTTACATTTGAATTTTTAATTTTTATACGATTGTTCATGTTTCTCATTTTGACACAAATAGAGTTGTAGGTACATTACAGAAAGTAGGTACGGAGCCAAATACAATTTTTAAAACAACAAAAATACACTTGGTATTAGTCAAATACTTGTGTACCGGGCTGTTAATGTGTACAATAAGATTTCCTCTCTTTGTGACATAGAAAGATCTGGCGTCCACTTAGTGTTTGTAAGAAAAATATTGTCTAAGCAGTAAGGGAAAATAATCCTATCCGAAAGCAAAAGGTTTTATCACAGGAAATGAAGATAGCCCCTAGAACCATGTCGCGCATTTTAAGAGAAGACTTAGAACTTGCGGCCTACAGGAGACGCAACTGGCCGTTTCTTAACTGATAAATTAAAGATGAACAGAAAAATTTTGTTTACGGATGAGATTTTTTTTTACAATTGAGCAACACTTTAAAAAACAAGATACCCGTATTCATGCTCAAAGCTCTAAGGAAGCGTCCCAATTAGTCTCTTTTTTCTTTGTTAGAATGTTTATGGTAAGACTAGGTATACAAGACTAGACAAAGTATATATACAAACCCTTTCTGAGCTTTTGGGGACTTTTGTATTTTTCTGTATCTGATGGATTTTCACAAAATTAACTTTACGGATTTTCCTACGGTTTACGTCCATGAATGCAGCTAGTTACTTAACTAACTTACTACTTAATAAATTCACTAATTACAAAAAACAATAAAATAATTTCTTCTTCACTGAAACGGTTAACCTTAATGAAAAAAAATCAATAACCTACCTATATGAAATGTGAACTGGCGTGAAGATAAGTGAATTCAGTAAGACCTCTCAGTAAGAACTATATTTATTCATACTAAAGCATCCGTGGTTGCGACCTATGTCTAATTTTATCACGCAATATTCGACGATATTAAATGACAATATATTCTTGGACTTCCCAGTTACCTCGCCAGAAGTTAAATTAATATAAAGGTTAAATGTATTCGAGAATCTCGGAATTGTAACCGGCGGCGGCACATCATGGAGTCGTTCGTCACGCCCACGCCCCACGCTCTACTACGTGCCCACTACCGACTACAACATTGTTTACAGCCAACAGCCATTTACAATAAGTACTACGGAGTCGTTATCTAATTATCATCGTCATCAGCATATTATATATCTCAGGAGCCGCCAAGTTCGTCAATTTAATATATGTATACATATTATCAGTACTCGTTATTACTTTTTTTTACAAAGTCCCTAAAAGCTGTACGTCTGTATGTGATCGATTTTCTCAAAATCTACTGATCGATTCTTGCGATAGTGATTTTAGTTAGTACTTTAAGATAATAATGATTTCACGGGCGAAGCCGGGCCGCGTCGCTAGTTAATAATAATATTTAAGTCTAGAAAAGTTATCTGGTCTATATATGATAGATTTCCCTCAAACTTTACCGGACGTACGGTTTTTACTTGTGGAAGGAACGTTTCCCGGAGAAGGTTTTAGTGTATAATTTGTTATTTACGGACTAAGCCGAAGCCATGTTAAACCGTGGCAAAAATCAATGGCGATTGTATCCTAAAACTGGTGGCACCGGCAAATGTTTTATAGTGAATGAAGAACGTATCGATGGAATATAAACAAAAATGTAATAACATGAATCAATTGACCATTTATAAAGATTAAAACTATGCTAGATTCCAACGGTTTTTGTGATTTGTTGTCACGGGAGATAGTCAGATCAAGCGTCAAGACCACGCGGAGATATAGTTTGAGTTCTAAAGTTATAAATGTTAGAGACAGAACAGTGTTAAGACATTTTTCATTCTAAAACCTTGAAATTAGGTTTAGATGATACTAAGATTAATTGAAATGCTTTTTTGTTTATTGTAAATTTAAATGTATATTTTCCTTATCGTCGATAATATTTATAGAAGTTTTATCACTGTCACTGCTTGGTACTTTGATTTTGATTTGTAAACTTGGAACTATAAGACAATCATCATCGGTAGATGGGTTGTACAGTGCCAAGTTTATAGTGCAGCTGCCCTGCACCACACTGTAGGGTCCTATATAGTTATAGTGCCGTGACTGTACGGATGGACCGCCGACTCTCGAGCGTTATCCGTTTGATGCTCTAGAATAACAGCTGCTGGACGCCGGTCGCCTAATTCAGCGAGTGTGTCATGTTTAAGAGGGAGACCGCGGAGAGGGCAAGACAGAGGTGAGGATGGAATAGCCCGCATCACAGTCGGCGGACAGGAGTGATACAATGACGCTACGGACAACTTATACGGACGCCACACCCCTAGAAGGTGACAGACTGGGAACCTGGCTCCACTGGACGACACTGACCTCGCGTCGGCGGGGACTAGCCTGGCGCATAAGCCACTTTTTTTGCACAAGTGTAGTCTCCACATGAAAGGCTGGTCAGTAGCCGAGGTGCCTTGTCGCTAACAGATCCGAGGCGCCTCATGTACCACAGCGTACCTGGAGTTAGGTGGACTACAACAAAGACACCTTGAAATTTTCGAGCTAAGATTGTCGTCGCTGACGCATCGCAGTGATAACAGACACTATGTCATTTGTAAACGATTATAAATTGATTTATCTATAAGTACCACAGCTTGTA
>JAFELO010000507.1:219301-236079 GCA_017140195.1 Eumaeus atala
TTTTTGTCGGAGTGGTCAATGTCATTCTATTACATACATAGACGTCGTAGTACAAACAAGATCGGGTCAGCTGAATCAAGGAAATGTGGAACTTTCCCTGTTTTAATGAGCATCGCTTCGTCCTGTTAAATTCCGGTTATTTCTGTTACAATGCTTTATTATTATATAAATTTAAGGATAAACGAAATAAAATGATAATAAACATGATTAATCATATTTTTATATTGTAATATCTGTATATAGTATCTTGTTAGATTAGTGGAAATGTTACAAATTTTGATAAAATTAGCACTTTCACAGAGTGTCAAGCATCTAAAACGTCGAGATTCATAAATTCTTAAAGTAATTTTAAGTTTGTACGTATTGTTTTATTAAAGATAAAATGTATACTATACATATTTTATTTAGATGGATGGTAAATGTAACATTGACATTCATTTAAGTAACATTCTTTTTTAAATGCACACCTACTCATACTTAATAAAATTAATAAAAACAATAAGCAAGATATAAAAATATACTTATTATTAACATTCTTACCATACGTAAAACCTCATTCTCTAATAAATTTGCTTAATAATTATATTTAACATCGCAGACGCTCTTTGATTGTGTTTATTCCATGGAGGCTGACACGCAGGAATTATATTTTGAGTGGTCAAACACGAATTCGCAATTCATATGCAAATTGAAGAGCTTGGAGCATATTGCAGAATCGATGACCTCCTTTTTGAAATATAATCATTAAAAGGAATAATTTAGAACATATTTATAATACCTAAAGCAACTACCCATCTATGTTCTAAATTATTCCTTTTAATTATATATTACACTTACTAATATGTATTTCAATATATAATATAATTTAGAAACATACATAACAATTAACATACAAAACACTATGAAAAATATATTTCTTTCTCCATAGAACAGCATAGAACTTAGCAAAGGAAAGAAGCAATTGAACCAAAGGCTGCCAAACTGAAAATATGAAAATTTCACGTCACAATCACAGTTTACGATTTTCGGGTTAGCGAGAGTTTAGGGAAAGAATCCAACCAGTCTATTGTCGAGTCTATCGTCGCATATAAAAGTTATACATACATATATGAAGGATAATGTATAAGCCCAACGGATGAAGGAGAAAAGGAGGGCAACGCAACTGTATGACAAATGCGCGGATGCCTATGGGTGTTCGTAGGGTATCCGTTAAAAGGCTCAGATTTCTCGTTTGCCCCCATAATATATAAAAAAGGAGTTATAGATATACATTATTTAAATGAAGACAAATTTGCTGATAACATTTTGAGAGTTCTCAAACCAGTGATAGCGGTTGGAGTCGATCTGGATTAGTTTGTTTGGAAGCAAAGGGGGGAGGCGTGGTAACCTTCGCGACCCGGTTTCGCTTGAGGGGTGAATGGCCGCGGGCATAACGCTCGCACCTCGTTCTAGACTAGGCCTACTGCGTAGTGCACGCCCGACACGCTCGCACTGATTCCAATGACATTTCTCATATTGCCTGTTGCTTTCTTTATAACATAACGCCGAGGTTATACCTTTCTATATTATATCTACATAATACATATAAAATATGTATAAAATTACAGTACACCTAATAGGTAACTCAGTGGAAACGTTGGAAAGTCAAACCAAGCGATAAGCTTAAATGAGGCTTTTTTGGATAGTCATACTGTCTATAAATGTTAAAATAAATTTGTTGACCCTATCTAGTACTGCCAGTTGCCACCGGCATGCCGTGTTCGGTCTATTCGACGGTTTCTTGTTTTAAAAAATCCATCCATCAGGTATCATTCTGTCCATCCTCATCATTTTTTATGTCTTAGTCATAATTATAGCGCCTTTTGAACTGTAGAAAAATTTCTATACATATACTAGCAGTGCCCCTCGGTTTCGTTTGCGTGTTCGTACCCGTGTATAATTTGGAAGAAATTATTAATAGCATCTGGTAGTATCGGAGCTTCATACAAATCGCCAAAACCAAAGACATCGGCTTAGGCGATGAATTTGGAAAAAATCCTTTCTTATTGTTCCCTTATATCATGGGGAGACCCCAGCACTAAATTTCAAGTTTCTAAGGACAATAATTCCGTCTGTATGTTGATATGTAAGCTGGTCAGACTAGCCTCTTGTATATATATAATTACGACGTGGAGAGGAACTGCCACCGGTACTATATTTCTCACATTTGAAAATGTGACTATCAAACCTTATGATGAGACCATGAGACGATGAGGTACATCCAGGTGGACAATTTCCAAATAGTTGCGTCTACAAGCACCGATTTCAATTAAATAGTGTATAATTTCCACCATTTATAATTGGACTATACGTGACATCTCTTTATCATATTTTATATGCACTTACATCCCACTACATATACATATATATACAAACGCACATTAATTGGCCTACTGTACTTATTACGGCCCACAATTTATATTGACAGGATAACTGAAGTACACCGGAATAAATCAACAAGTACAAGTAAAAAATATCGTTTATTCTAAAAGCTCGCTCGCAGAACATTTAATCTAGTAGATATCTCTTATCACGCTCTGGCTGATAACAATATAAACTATGACACTGTTTTTACTAACAAACAATCTACAAGCAAATGGCCGATAAGAGTTCGTGCGATCTCAGAATATACAGCCGATGTCTTATAACAAAAACCAAATTTTATCATAATTGTTATGTAATAATATCAGTATCACCAATAATAATATCTGTCGGCTTATCACAGCACGTTAACGTTAGCCTAGTCCTGTAGTAAGTACCGTAAGGACTTGTGGCACTGAACGACGCAAATATATTAATATAAAATTAAGAAATGTTATATTTTTAACATATTATTATAGAAATACATAAATACTGTTGTTGATGTAAACATCCACCACCAAGGCGGGATTCGAAACCCCAACCTCTGTTTTACCAACTGAGCCAGCCGGTCGTCGAAAACATATCTATGATTATAATAAAAAAATCATCATCATTCATCATTATCGTCCCTTTTCGGTCCACTGCTGGACATAGGTCTCTTTCAATGAACGCCAAGACGACGGATCTTCTGCTAATGAACTAATTCATCACTTAAAACATTATAATATTAGATAGATATATTCTAATCTAAAACCTTTTTATGATTTTTAAATTACTAGAATGTTTACCCAATTCAAGTCAATTGATATAATAAATTCTTCGCATGATGTTGGATACTTTAGTTCTCTGCCCTATAACTTTATTACGAATTCTATCGGACAAAGAAACACACAACATAGCACGTGCAATAGCTCGTTGAGCTACCGCAAATTTGCGGACCAGTCATAAATTAGGGACATGTTTCGGACCCCTAGGTTATTACGGGACGGAACGCATTGATTGTAGAATTTTGTCTTCAAGCTCTGCGGTAGTGAATAGCTATGTATAACACATGATAATGGTCATCGCTTCGGACTCCCACTCGGGTAGTCCAGCTTCGATCCCAGCCATGTATCAATGAGTTAACCTTAAGTACATTTTCTGAGTGCTCTTGCGTTGAAGGGAAACATCGCGAGGAAACCCAGATTCGGTGTATACGAATACGACCTAATCTAGGAGATAGCTTAGTTTCCTTTCTGAGATCCAGAGGTACAGATGGCAGACGCTGTGTAAAAACTGGCGCCCTCGTCGTATCTCCTAGATCAGGCAGCCGACCCCGAGATCATCTGACATGACGGAATAAGGTTAAGAAGAATAGTTATAGTTTAACTGAGCCTCATCAGTCCATTACTAGCTGTAGTGCTTACGTATTACGATACGTGTTATGATCCGATTGACATAAGTACAATAATGTCCTCCTGAATTTCGGCTACAGAGGTCATTGTATACAGACTTACCAAGTGCATCACACATTACAGCGCAGAAGTGTGTGTGCAGATACATGTGACTCTCTTTTAACTCATTCACCTATTCCGATGGGACAGCAGTCCGACAACAGCGGAGAGTAAGCAGGTTCATGAGTCATGACCAACATCTTAATGTGCTCTTGGAAGCAGGGATATAACACCGCCAACCTCCTGACTTCGGTCTGTTATTATAAATTGACTTAATTATTTATTGCCCACGTCACGTCTGTGTGTGCATTTTAAGTTACTTTTAAACGTACATTCATTTTACACGTACAATTAATATTGCAGCAATGTGAGCGTAAAATGCGAATTACAGATTGAGCCAACGAGTATTTAGTGCGATTTTATATTATTAAGAGCGCGTATCTTCCGTTTGAATTGAGCCATAAACTCGGGGGCTGCTTTACGGCCGAATATTCTAGAATCTAGATTAATGTTTCAGGTTTATAGCATGATCTGGAAGGCACTAATGCAATCGTGAATAAGACATTTCGCTTCTAGATCGTCTAATTGCCTACCTGTATCTTGAGCTAATCAATATTAATATAAAATAACAATTTATGAATTGTTTAAAACTTTCATGCTTGTTACACATTTTTGTAATTATCTAACGGGTATAACGAGATACTTAAAATACTTATTACAAGGTACTGGCAAAGTTCTTAGTAAATACCTTGTTCGACGTTTCGTCCAGGTTACACCAGCTGTGGTCACGAGCCGAATGATTTACTAAAAACTTTGCCAGTACCAAGTGTTTTAAGTATCGCGTTAAAACTACAAAAACGTTAAACAACTACAAAAATATATGAATTGATCGTAGATATTGAAATAGACATGTAATAAATTTATTTTTTAGTGCGTTGTAGACATCTATATTTTTTTTTTAATCTATGCATACGCAAATCAATTAAGCATACACGTTATAGAACACCTGCTAAAATTTTGCGTATGTAACGTGTACCTAATAATCTTAACATATAAAAACCGCTAATCTGCGAAATAGCCGAGGATTTTAATGAAATTTCGCACAGATTTCATTAATGCCCAACGGAGTGGCCACTGGTCAGTTAATAGTATCAACATATCGTCGACAAACTAATACGGTATTTCCATTGGCATGATTCATAAATTAGTTATAAAGTAGTTACAGTAGTCTGCTAGCGTAGAATTTCCTAACAAATCACGAGGAATAAGCGAAGGAAAAAGTCCAACATACATGTAACTCTCTTTTAACTCATTATGATTTCATACATGTTCGTCGTCGAGTCGGATATTTTCAAATGTAGGCACTAGATCTGATACTGCGATACATAAAAAAACTAATAGAATTATTATACTATATTACCAAAATGCTACTGGCATGATGCTACGAAATCATATAATGTGCTAGTCACTATATAATGTGCCAGCTCAAATAAAAAACGACATTTAGACTAAAAATTATGTCTTGGGTTGCGAGAGAGGTGAGTTCCTTTGGACTTTATAATAATAATTTTATTATACGCGTCGTTAGCTGTCGTTAATGTTCAGCTCGTAAATAAAAAATAAATAAAGAACGCTTGGCATATGCAAGTATGACCAGGCCTTTAATTTTCCTCAAATCCAGTCAAAATTTTCTATACAAATTATACAATAGGTGCGTCCTGTAACATATACAAATGTTTGTTTAGTTGCACACATTATATTATAAATAAATACATGGGTGATTAAGTATTATGATTATAAACAAACAAGCAACAAATTAATAAAAAGATAGAGTAAAATAAAATTCATATCGGTTTCTGTGCACATTCCTAATGAGCATGAAAGGAATAACAACTTTACCATATTTTTTTCACTTTCTAAGATGATTTCATGAACTCGCACAAGTGATCATGTCCCACTCTGTTTGGATGTTAATTTATAATTTTCTTATTTATTCTTGGATATCTTTACTCCTTCACCATATCATGCTTAAGCAAGTAAGATTGAATACATTAAACAAAATAAAGGTAGCTGCTGAAATTTAGACTATAGAACTTCGGCATAAATAAAACCTTCCCACAAACCCATTTCCTGGCATTATGCTTACGGGAAATTTTGTTTTGTACAATGGCAACATTGTTTTAGCGTCTGGTAAAAACTATAACCAGGCAAAAAGTAGCTACGAAGAACGGTAACCGGTATTGTGACGTGAGTTATAATGACCGGGAGAAATGTTGACGGAAACCACGCCGGTTATTGTCAATGGTTCCGTAGTCTGTTGTTTTTATCACTGGTAAGATTGCGTGTCCTGTTTTTCCAGTCCCAAATCATTTTATTTGCAGAAGTCGCATTTCCTTTGGTATTTGATAGGATATCAGGTTTATTACACGGAAAATAATAATTTCGTTCTCAATGCTGTAGCACTGCCAAGATATGTATGTATATATGTAGATGTCAATATAGAGCAGTTCCGTACTGCATTGCCACTTCTCGCTAGCATTATGTGAACACTAGTGAGGAGGTACCCGCAATGTAATACACTCGAATGGAATGAACATAAATGGAAATAATTTTATCAAAGAGTAACGATAGGCCTGTCTCCAGGGTCGACTGTCGATCTGGGAGACACAGGAGCAGACGCGGTGAAAAAATGGAGATAAAAGGACAGATACGTCAACAAACAATGTTCTGAAGTTGATACGTAGTTATGTAAGGCTGGACTTATAAGTACGATATCCTAGGAAGAGGTAGTGCAATGTTGCATAGGAGGAGGTAGTGCCATGCATGGTGTATGATAACTACATCCTTCTATGTAACTGAAATGGGCCGGCACGACCGTGGAAGTACCTCTCGCTCACTTGATACCGGCATAAAGTGACAGCGTCGCTCTGGCGTTGCATGCGATTTGTGAGTAGCCGGTGGCCCATTGAGGCAGGATGTGCGCATGTGCGTAACAATCATGTGAATGTCCATTGGCGTCGGTAGTCATCAAAAGTTTCTGATTGTTCATTCGCCCCCATGTGCTATTTTTAACGTTTTTTTATTTACAAGCTTTCCGTCAAACTGTTTTGTTGTTGTGAATTACTTAACCAGACAATTCTAGATAAAGCCCATATTATTTATCATCCAACCCTAACCTTTCACCTACTGAAGGATAATCATTTGCCATCGTTCCTCGTGATCATATCATAACATAAACAAGTTTCGATATGTGATTAATGTAGTCTCACTTTGTTGCTGTCTATAGGTTACAAAATGTTTGGCTTTTTTATACTACATAATTTTACCGTATAAAAGGACCACCTTACGAAAACACCTACATATGCATTACTCTTATTTTGATAAGTAAAAAAAGCGGAAACAAGAGGACAAGAGTTGAATTTGCCTTTGTTTTTCTTGTACTATTGATGACAAAAGCCGGAAGGAAAATAAAATTATACACTTACCACTATTATTTTCACGAGCCACTGAAGAAGTATCCACAGAGCTTAGAAAAGATTTTTACACAGTTTAGAAAGATTTTAGGTCTTGAGCATTCGATAATATTTATTTCCACTTTAACATATAAAACATATAAATGAGACCCACGTCTATTTATTTTTATGTAATAGTTATCAGTCAATTTTGATTAGCCGGCAGAGGGTCGGGGAAGGGGGGGGGCGGTCACTGGTACTCCTCAGCGATTGGTAGACGCATCGTAATCTGGCAGTGGGCTGCGCGCACGCCGCTTACTGCTAACGTAAACCGTACTACGGCAATTTCATCGAGTCGCACACATAAATAAATTAATTACTTAGACAAATTGTACGTTTTTGCAATGCGTAATATCCAGTGTTATAAGTCACTACCGCAAATGGTTAATTTATCTTATGAAGTACAAAACCTTTTCAATTCATCAAAGAGGCAGAACACAAACAATTTTGTCACATCAATTGTATATGTAGTAAGGTGATAATACACTCTAGCGACCCGAAACTTCTATCAGTCCCTTTAAACAAAAAATAAAACAGAGTTTAATTACAACGTGCATGTTGGTTCTGCGGTATAAAAAAGTTGAAACGTCAGAAAATAAGTTTAGGTCACAGTAACTTATATTTATAAATCCAACTAAAAGAAAATTCTTATAAACTGCAGTTTTTAATAATTTAGTCTACTTGCATTTGTCGCATAAAATACTGATGGGTGGGTATTTCTGTCATCGGGTAATTTGGAGGGTAAGTTTGTTAATTACTTTCGAAAGGGTTTATTCGACGCATCGCTTCAGAATTATATCTTTCAGCTCAAAATATTGTATAATCGCAAAGAACATCGTAATGATATTCTTTAGATGTTCAGCCTCATTCAGAGTTCATTAACCCATGCTAGATCAGCGTACGTGCAAACAATTGCATTATATTCTCTTCGTTTTAAATTAAAAAGGAGACCCATGTCATGCAACGTGACGTTTTTGTTGTATGGTATTACAGTGAGAATGTACGGGTTTTTATAGGAAAAGGCTGTCCTTTGCACTGTGTAACTAATACCTCTTTGTAGCTCCGTTCGTCTGCCAGTATACGAAACTCAAGTTGAAATTTGGTATAAAATCGCAATGACATCACCCACACTATCACAAAGTGTAGCAGGCATTTGTTTCTATAGTATAATTCTTGAAGCATCGAAACGAAACTTTAAAATATTCACATAGAAACTTTAAAATATACAAATACATATATCGAATTCTGTGTATAATATGTGTATATATCCTATTAATTATAATTTTTATAGTATTATACACAGAATTCGATATATGTATTTGTTTTATACATGTATGTATTATTCATTATGCCTGACAGTCGTGTGTGCACTACCTCCTGTTAACTTACTAAGTGTTTTTCTCTAGTTATGGTTGCCTGGAAGAAATTACGTTTTAGTAATAAGACCGCCATTGTGTGCATTTAATGTATTTTATTGCTTCTGTGTACTTTTTGAATGCTGTGCAAAGAATATCTCATTCATTCACCTACTCACGAAACTGTGTCGGATAGAAATAGGTTGGAAATAGTTCTAGTAATCCTGTAACTATTTTGAGTCTTCTCTCATTATGAATCTTTGTGTATGTAATGCATAAAACCACAATTACTTCCTTTTGAAAGCCAATAGCTAGTTTTTATGATAATAATAATTATACTATAATTTATTTCAAGTTATCATATAAAGATTTAAGTGGCCGTAACATTCGATCCTAACTTACGTACGTATTTAATATGCATATCGCATGCAACATACAAGGATTGTAAATAATAGCAAACAATCGATACCTTTATTTATTCTCATCTATAAATAGCGCAGCTATCGGTGTGTGACGGTTTCGTTAACTAAATTAGTAGCGGAAAGTTTTAGTTCAAATTAAAGAATGTTAAGTATATCATCTGAGTTGAAACAGGCTTATTATCTTATCATGCCAAGGTGACACCAGCATCAGCTCTAAGACTAACATTAGCCAAAAGGCTCGCAACGACTATTAAAGCAAACTCTAAATATTATATGCTTGAACTATTTTATTTAGACAATGTAAGGTGACTGTCTCACAGCCTACGCACGGTACCATACTGTTTCAGGACAGGTTTTAAGCCATTACATTAAAATTAATACAATTGTGTCTATTTGTGATAAACAATAGAAACATCTTCATTTCAGTTAAATAATCAGTTTAATATCGAATAACAATCCTTGAGGGAGCCGCATTTCTATTTTATCCCCAGTGTACGCTAACACTAAAAATAGATATTTCTTCACTAACATATTTTCTAAAACCAGTCGATATGCCTAGTCTCATCAATAAATATTGTAACAAAGAACTGAATTATTTTTCTGATTGCAAATAACATTTATCACTTTTGCAGTGGTGTTAGTTTAACACATGAATGTAAAACAATTAGGAATATAAAAAGATGATTCGAAGTAGTCTCCATTGGCTGCAATACAGTTCTCTATACATTGAGGCCAGCTATAAATAGAAGCACGCACCCTTTCCATGGGGAAATTCTTCACTGGCAATCGTATGGATTGTTTTAGGGACTCCAAAATGTCATGCCGTTGAGCAAGCTGTACTCTTTAAAATAGACCATAAATCCAGCGGATTAAGTTCGGGACTAGACGACGGCCAGTCTTCAGCTCTGAGGAAGTCCGAGATGTTCGCTTCCAACCAAGACTGCCTGCCTGTCTTGCTGGAAGGACCATGCTTGGTGAACTGAACATGGAGTTATTAAGGGGCTTAGCTACCTTCTCAAGAATGGTATCTTGGTGCCGATGCTATGATACTTGAACTTAACTCCTTCATAGCTAACACCCCTCCAAACCATCACTGAAGTCAGATAATGCGAACGTTGCTCTCTGTAGATTATACCGTAATTATGCTCAAAGTTCTAAGGAAGCTTTCCTCAGAAGTTTGAGCAGAAATACGGTCATTTTGTTTGTTAAAATGTTGCTCAATTATAACAAAATTGACATCCGTAAAAAGAGCTTTTCGGTGATTTCCTCTTGCGAACCGCTTTAGCAGCTGCTTCGATTTTACCACCCTTTATTTATTTACCATTTTTAATTTATAATTTAAGAAATGACCAGTGCGTCTCTTATAGGCTTCAATTCCTAAGTAATTTCTTAAAATACGCGACATGGTCCTGGGTGCTACATTCATTTCCCAAGGACATTATTTCTTCGAATTCTTTCCCTTACTGCTTTGGACACCTTTTTCGTACGAACACTACGTGGTCAGATCTTTCTCTGTCATAAACAAAGGAAGTCTCATTTTACCTGTTAATAGCCCAGTACATTGACTAATACCAAGTGTATGGAGAGTTTTAAAAACTGCATTTGGCTCCATACCTACTCTGTGTAATGAAATCACAGCGATTCCTTTATCACCCCACTCAATTTTAATATTGCAAAATATTGAACAATGTATTGGCGCCAAAATGAGAAAACACAATGAACAATCGTATAAAAATGACAGATTCCAAATTCTAATAAAATGTTTTTTTATTTTTAATTGTATCAGTATTTATGCGCAGAATAAGTAGTCATACTTCTATAAACACACACAAGCAATGTTGTAACAATTTTTGTCATATTGCTAAATATCAAATTAGCAAAGTATCTTAAAATCGTGTACTCGAATCAAATACCTGTAGCCAAAACTTGTGGCGTAACAAAGAGCTGACTTGCGAAACAGAAACTGGTTGAGTAAAACTAGTAATATAGTACGCGTAACGAATTTTAACTAAACACGTAGTCGTACAGAGGTGCGAACTAACAAAGCATTATTGACTGTATTATCGCGGCTAATATTGATTTAATAGTGTTACAATATCGTGTTGTGACAGGAGCATTATTTAATATTCAAATAGTCCTAAGCATATAACTAGTTAGGATTAAATACATTTTACTGTATTAGCTTAGACGTAAAGAACTGGTCTAAATATTATTTGACAATGGTTCTTACTTCATTTTGGTTCAAAAACCTTGCCGTGAGGAACCTTCTTGCCTCAGGTGTTAGATATATTATACGGAGCATATCTGAAGGCAATGGAACCGATGCGTTACACTTTGTAACCCAGTCAGAAGAGGTAACAAAAAGGTAAGTTAGGCTGTCCCAATATCCGGAGGAAAAAGTGAGTGTTATTTCGGATTACTAAACTGCTATTGATGTGAAATGAACATTCTTTTGTAAAAATATGATGGGTTACCTATTCATCTATGATCTACGTGAAAAACATCGATTAGCATTGCGCCAACGCCTAATTATTGACTTCAGTATTTATTTATCCAACAATTACTGGAAATTGTCGTCGCCTGTTGGATGAAAAGCAAAATCATCTTTGTATGCGATCTACTGTTGGTACTACATATTATTTGGTATTTTACTCTCGTCTAAACTGCGCAACGTACGAAATCTACTGCAGAATTCTTTGCGGAAAAGATTGTATTGTATTTAAATAAAGCTGGCTTAATCAAGTTCTTCTATAAGTTTCATTATTAAATTTCAAGTATTGTACAAGGATTTTCATGGACGTTAAGTCCAACTTTGGACAGAATTCGTTATATCTCCGCGTTTACTTATCTTAACCATTTTCTGTATAAGTGGAAAGGCAAGTTTTGTGAATAGTCGGCAGCCGAAATGCTCATTTCTCCCCGTATACTGTAAAAAGGCATATTTCTACATAATTATATATTAAATTTGAGGCTAATTACTGTAAGAGCCTGCACGTTTTTTCACACGAAATATGAACGGAAACCGGTTAGCTGACAATGGCAAGTTTCACAAGAGCGACGTTACTATGGATGAGTTAGTTTTTGCCGAGAGAAACGTGGGCCGCTCGTATAGTGTAGCGTGGAGTGGTTTTTGCGGCGGACGTCGCCCGTCGCACCATATTAGGACGCGAGGGCAGAGGGCCCATTCACTGTGCAATTGCCAATTGATGGTAAACGCGATTCACTTGCAATAGGGCTGCCAGCTATTAGTACTCGAAATTAGAAAATAAGATATAAAATTCTAGAAAATATAACCCTAAAGAGCGGAGCGTTAAAATTTTTTCAAATCACTTTATCGGTGACAATGACAGACAACCCTGTCTACTTCGTAGAAACGGGTCCCAATTAATTTATCCACTTTTGGTGTGATGTTTTATTCAGGGCTTTTACGGAGAGCGTTGCTCAGCGTATCGGACGCGGCTAATGGCCGACGGAAGCGCCCAGCACGTGAGAGGGAGTGAGGGAGCTGTAACCGCCGATTACTTTGTTCTTAAAAACGTTACATCTCAATAATGAAATTGTTTCTTGATTTCCATTCTACCATTTCACGTCACATTCGTGTATGTATGTATTATTAATGTTGGCCTTTAATAATACATACATACAATTATAGTCAAGTTTGTCTATTTAATATAGAGGGACTTTATAATCGAACAATCCGAAGCATAATTTCATTCTAATCAAATGTTGTTTCTATAAGTATATTGTACACCTACCTATAGTAGTTTGGTAGGTATAATATTATAATTATACCTACCTACAGCACGTAGACATTTAAAAATGTGCGCCTATGATATGGGCTAATAAAGGCTGATAATGCTGATGATTTCGAATCAATATTAAGTGGTACCGTGTTGTAGGCCCTACCCGCAAGTGATACGCATGTGTTCTTTAGTACAATGGGGCAAACGAGTAGTAGAATCCTGTTGGTTGACTGTACTACCGACGTCCATAGACATCCACATAGCTGTTATCCCTCCTCCCCCTCCATTAAACCACAGGAAACTCGTAAAACTCGCGGAGGGCGACTAGATAGATGTCACTTCGCGGAAGTATCGTGTGAACGAGTGGTACCACCTTCCGGTTGTGCCGGACCAATACAGCCGCAATGCTGCATGGCACTACCTCTCGCTGCTTCTTTTATTTGACATAACTGCAAGTTCTATTGTTTCCTGAGGTAGCTTAGAACGTTAAAACATTATTTATTAGGCGCAACTCGGGCATGTTTTAGTTTAGCAGGTCGAAGAGCTCGCTAGCCCTAATTAGTATGGCCTCCGCTAATGATTGAGAGCAATGAAGCCTGCCATAACCTGCTTTAAATTTAACACAATATAATTGAATGCCCACAAAATGAGCATTGAGTCGCTTTTTACTCGTTTACTTCAAAATAGTGCTATCATTCCACCTATATAGTTTTTTGTTATAGTCCGATGTCGGGGAATTGGCGGTGTTACACCCCCGTGCTTCGGATCAGGATCCATCCTGCGCATGATTTCTCACCGGTAGTGTCGGATTGCATTCACACCGAAATAGGAAAGAATGAATCAACAGGGAGTGCACATGTGCCTATAATATGTCCTGCACAGTCCGCTAGTCTCTATAGAGGTAGCCGCCGTGACCGAAATTCGACTATGACGACATTGCTATTATTAATATAAGGCGGCAAACGAGCAATCAAAGCCTATCGATGACTATCGACGAACATGAATATCCGCATGATTATTATGCCAACTTTCTTCCTTCCAATGGGTCACCGGAAAATCTCAAAACGCATGAAACGCGACAACATAACAGCGTTGCTTTATATATTGATTGTATTCGGCTACAATGCACAAGCCCATATTCTTAAATAAGACGTAGTAAGAAACTGTTACATCATAACCCTCTATCGGTCCAGAGCATCGGCCTCTTACATGTATCGCCAAGGCAACCCATTCCCCGGTACTTGACCTCAAACGGCTATGTCCTGCAAGGAGCTCGTCTTCGAAAAAACCTGTACTGCTTACCTCATCCAAAATATTTTATAAATATAGCAAATACTATGATACCCTATTTCCAACAAATATTTCTACTTGTGTCACTTCGCTTTGCTGGCACGTATCGTGGGGTTTGCGAGTTCCCGGAAGCCCATTGGAGGACAGGTGGCGGTAGTCATCAAAAGGCCGACATATACTATACCAAGAAAATAACCACAAATTATTATTACAATAAAACTACTTTTACGAATTGTATCGCGGTTTGTTTAATTATTGAACTCGCCGGAGCCGTAGGATTTCATGTACACGTCTCGTGTTACAAAATCTGCGGTCTGTGGGCATGCTGAACTTGGCCCCCGCCATTACATTAGATTTGATGAAACGCTAGTCTCACTAGGGAACACCGATTCATACCAAGGATTATCCGTGAGGCTATTGAAATTAAATACATCCAAATTTCAATAGAGAAGATGGCTGGATTCTTCCCTCTGCTTGGGACTCAGTCGTAAACAATAAAATCAAGAAGTAAACAACACCTCAAGACAGCAACATAATAAGTACTGTCTGCGTTAAACGGAATAAATAAAATTATAATTCTTCGGGTACTTTTAAAAACTTATAATATCAGGACATCTGTCTCTGTCTATAGTATGTTGAAGAGCGAAGCAAATACATCCTGGTAAAACGAGTGTGGTTATGTTTGCAGACGACTATGTTAGTCAACTGTAAACTTCACATCTGGAACACCTGGGTAAATACAGATAATAATTGCCAGCGATGAAGATGTTATATTTTACGCATTTAGAATGCATATAGGTGTTGATAACATTTTATTTACCCTTTTAAGTTCAATGCGAAATCTTGATACAGGTTTAATAAAGAAAAATGTGCTTTGTTCCGGTGTCGTTTCAGCGCCCAAAAGGCCAGCCCTAGGACTAGGACCTAGCATACAGCTGAATGGAGTAGTAATTTGTGTGGCACTTAATTATAATTAATATACTCAGTATAGGAGGCAGATGGCACTCGGGGGATTTAGTCTATATTCGGTTCAGTTGCGAGACACCATCGGACACCACTTAGGATAAATACCAGTATGCCAATGGATTTCCTTGCAAAACCAAAGAATAGTATCTATCATCATAGATATTTTTTTATTTACTTTGTGTCAATATTATGTATTATTTTCTATTTTTGTATTCAGGAGATTCCTTTGTACATTTCCACATATTAATTTCAGTAAGAATCCAATGTACTCCATTTTTGGACGTCGACTTGTCGGCAAACATTGTAATGAAACCAATGTTTGCACCTACAACAAAACATTCTTGAAAATAAATAAATAATAAAACACATACGTATGTGTGTATGTAGGTGGCATCGTATGTCGATGCGAATGAACCGATTAGTGTGTGATCTTCTTCGTTTGAAACTTGTCATGATCGAGATCGTTTTCAGTTATGTTTGGGAATAAAGAAGCAGCCCTTTACAGAATATTCAGCTTTCTGGCGCTAGGTCACGCCAGAACGTCGGGTAATATTGAAAATAATGTACTTAATGTTTAATTTTAATAGTATTCTCCATGCGCCTACCTAACACGGAAGTTTGAAGACAATCTGATTGTACAAACTTCAAATTTTGGTAACATGTTTAGCTTTAGTGATATCTTCTATGCTACTTTTTAAATAACAAAAACATTATGACCAGCTGTGTACAGATTTCAGTAATTATTCAAGCGCGTAATTCCAAAGTTTGGATAAGATGTAGAAAGTACTAATAAACTACACGTTTTAGTAGTACTTTCCACACCACTGCTTAATTGTGGGTCTCATAAAGTCCAGGTACTATGGACGTGGACAGATCTTAATAAATGTTCACGACAACAATTCCCAAAATAATGTTCACTTTTTTTTTTAATCTGATGATGTTAAATTCCTCAAATACAACGATAATTAATACCTTAAAGTTCCAACTGTTTATAAAAAAAGTATGATTTGTTCCTTTTATTTACAATTGTATTAAATTTAATAATTATTTTAATGGCTATTATAATTACCATTGAAACATAACGTAGGTAGGTATATAAACCATACATAGGTATCGTATTTCTTGCATTTGTGTCAGTAGTTACAGATCGGTTGACAAAATTTAAAGAATTGATTTTCAATCAAACTGCCATCTGATCTCCTTGTAAAAACGAGAATCAGACTTCGGAAGAACAATTTACAATTATCCACGTTCTTTGTGGTGAATTTATCAGAAGCACGAAGGAATTTCGTAATTACACAAGTTCTGGGCCACTGCAAAAGATTATTTCTGTAATCATCTACATGATGGCAATGGGTGATAAATTTGTAATGCTACGTGCTATCATTTCGCACATTTCTCAAATAATGTTTACACATACGGAAACGTGTCCGACCAAGTTCAAAGAAAAGTAGCTCCGTGTGACCGTGTTTCTTGATCTTAGAATGTGCGAATATGTACAATCACATAATTATGAAAGGAAAAGGTTGTGAAGGTAGGTGAAATTATAATTTGACTAATAATACGTATATTAGTTGCTAGCCTTGCCCTGCATGTGTCCTACGAGAGCCACTTTTTTTTCGCGATAAAAAATATATCACGTATAACAACAAAAATG
>JAFELO010000507.1:236108-278023 GCA_017140195.1 Eumaeus atala
TAACTGTGTTTTAAGGGATTAAATATGTTGTTTATGAAAGTTTTCATCAGCAATATGTAAAGAGTTTGTTATTTACATCAGACGTTAAGTGACGTCGAAAACTAAGACTTTATAAAGTAGCACTTGAAATGTGTGTACCCACTTTATAAACGTACATCGTGTATTCTAGTGTTCCTAGCGTCCTTTGATTTAATGAAAGAGTTAAACCTTATTGAAATAAAATGTGTATATGCACAATTGTGTCATAATAATGTGGCTGGCATGACAAGACACGCCCGTAGACTGCGCGTCGGCGGATCATATCTACAACTTTAAATTCCAACAATTGCAAGTGAAAAGAATCTACATAATACTTATACACGTACAGTGCAAATATAACTATCATAAACAATCAAATCTGTGTCGTCAGACTTATTTATGATGTTATCTACAAATCTTATAATTATTATTTGAACAAAGTATTCTTCTTATAAATTCCCCTTGTTTCCAAGATTATTATTTGAACAAAATATTATTTGAACAAAATATTCTTCTTACAAATTCCCCTTGTTTCCAAGCTTTCTCGTAGTGATGAGGATGACCTAAAGTGAACCCTTACGACCTGTTCGAAGCTAATTAAGGCGGTGACTCCTGGTATCGTATGTGGTTAGGGGACCAAAGAGCAAGTCCTAACGTTGGTGGGTTCCACATCAATAGAACAAATCTCTGTGGAGGTGGCGTCGGTCTCTTAAGGGACTCACTGTCAGAATGTCCTGTGGCTCAACAGATTCGGGATATCACTGTTGGCACAGGCGTGGTTGTACGAGTGTTATTCTGCACAATCGTGTGTAGAATCCCACACTATCATACCGCACCCATGGTCGCGATGACAGCGCGTATTCTTCTCAGAGTTACCAAGAAAAATAGGGTTCGAACCCCTGGACCTATAGTAGTTTGTTACATTGACAATCAATGAGCTCTTTAAAATCGTATTTAGATTTTGATTTTATTATTTATCCATAATTTTTCATAATTGGCTAAAATTATTGAACATGTCAATACACAAGCCGCATCTAGACAGGACCTTGACTTTTGTTTGACTTTTGCGATAAAAGAAATAATCACGCATGACGTGATCACACTCGCAAATGCCAATTATTTAATATACACACACACGTATATATTTACACACACATAACATTCGTTCATACAACGTTTATTTACTCTTCGGGAGACTTAGAGCTTCTAGTGCACTTACAATTATTTACGCTCCGAATGTAAAATATAAAGCGCACTTATGATATGTATGTTTGCGAATAAATTAAGTATCGATGATCACTCTGCTTGAGCGTACTAACAAAAAATGTTTGACAGAAATTTATTTGTTAGGGAAACATAATATGCGCAGGAACTTGATTTTAATTATTTATTTACTACTACAGATGCCTACCATATTTTTCTTCCAGCAAGTGATTGAAATAACAACGTATGAATCTATCTAGCGTTGCAACATCACCACATCTAATCGCCGGACAAAAAATCTTTGTCCTGACATTCGAATAAAGAGGGCGGAATATACCTATACATTCTTTTTTATCTTTTTGCCAGTACCAAATAACTTCTGTCCAAAACTAGACTTAATGACTATTTACGTTTAATTTGGCCGGACACGCAAGCGAAAAGCTGTGTCCGGCTTTATCCGGACGTCAGGCAACGCTGAATCTGTCCGTTATGATCCACCAGCTGATACGCGACCAACGTGCCACGTACGCACGCTTGTGCAGGAATAGACATTTTATACTCGTAACTAAGCGAATTGGACGCGTCACCACAACTTTAATATGAATCCTGTTAAAGTTGTGGTGATCTGCTTTATGTTACAAATCCGATTAATCCACAGATGAGACGATACGAGCGACATTTATTTAACATGTAGTCTTTTTTTAAATAATTGCTGTAGCCCCGCTGTTTTAGCCGCGCAGTTTCATCACATATAAATTATTAATTTTTAAAGCAAAATAATGTCACCACTCCAGAACCTAATCTTCCGAGTGTGAGACCAGAAACTTTAGTTCTCTGCCTTATGACTTCGTTAAGAATTCTATCGGACAAAGAAACACCCAACATAGCACGTTCAATAGCCCGTTGAGGTACCGCAAACTTGCGGACTAATCCTAAATTAAGAGGTCACTTTTCGGCCCCGTAAAACATCACGGGGAGAACGCATTGGTTGACTTTTCTCTTCAAGCTCTGCGGTATAGGTGACGTGAGAATGTGACGAAGCTTCCGGAAGGCTGCTCAACCTAATTCTATCGAACAAAGAAACAGCCATCATAGCATGTTGAATAGCCCGCTGAGCTACCGCAAGAGAGGTTCTGTAGTTGTAGGCCGCGTTGAGGAAAACAAACTGTTGGTCGACCATCCATCAGGTGGGAGGACGATCTCCGTGCAGTAGCTGGTCCGGGATGGATGCGAGTAGCAGGAGACCGGCCGTCTCGGCGTTCATTGAAAGAGGCCTATGTCCAGCAGTGTCCACCGATAAAGGCCAAATAATGATGAAGATGAAAATTATGTCATTCCAGCTTCGATACTCAGTTGATAGAAGCATTCCACATTATAATATGACATCTGTGCCTAAATTGATATAAATCCGTTTACTAGCTTCTGCGTGAAAGAATAAGGGATACAAACTGTGTTTTTTTTTTTTACTGGATCAAGTAGAGGACGTACCAACTGGATAAATAGTAAATATCAATTAATACACTAGCAAAACAACCTATAAAGTTTTAACTTGTATTTGCATACATCTAGGGACTACAAAGTACCAACACCCATAGGTAGTAGTACAGTAGTAAGTTATACAGATCCCTCGTTCCTTCCAATGGGTCACTGGAAACTAATAAAAAGCACGAAACAGCGTAGCTGTCACTTTACGACAGAATCATGGGGGCTGGAGATACCTCCCTGGACGTGCCAGCCCAATGCAGCGTGGCACTAATTCTTCTCAACTTTTACCATAGACTTTAAATGTTACATTTATGTACAGGATCAATATTCTATCACAAATATCAGTTTTATCTGGCCGGATTTGTATTTTAAGATTGGGAAGCCATTTCGAAATACCTACTTGCATTATAGTGTCATAACGGGAGGTAAACGAACGATAACACTATTTTCTAATCTTCAAATCTTGTTATAAACGCTATCACATGTTCTTATCTCCAGGTTTGACAGTCCTTTACGGAACAAATGCAGTTTCAAAAACAGTTGATTGAATACTGTAAAGCAGCGGTCAGCAATGCAGCCCTTGGAATAGCGGGCTCCGATATTCTTAGAAAATCATAATGAAAGTACTTGGAAACTGTGTTTCGTTATTACGTATGTGCGGCCCTTGCCTGCTAACAAAAGGTTCCTACTCCTGCTGTAGATGCTATTCGTAAATGCATGTACCGGCAAAAGGAATGTACATGAAGTACAGCCGAATCTAACCAGCACCATCAATGATGTTCACGCTCACATTATACCAGCGTGAAGCTATGCTGGGTGGTATGAGGAAAGAGGGCAATTCATCTGCACAATATCTCAATTGTGTTGTATCACAACCTCTAGACTCCTATACAATTATAAATACCTTATACACGTGTTTCTATGCTTATTATAAAAGAAGTCCCCAATGTGTCTAACAAATTTTCTTAAAATTTAGGAGAAAAACGAGGAAATAAATTAATCAAAATTTAGGTAAACATAATTATAAAAAAAGGAAGTCCCACTGATAGTGCCCACAATGCTCGTACTAATAGCGTAACTTCCTGAGAGCTTTGAGCATAAATACAGTAATTTTGTTTATTAATTTTTTTATATAGTATAGGGGGACAAACTAGTAAAATAGAAGACTTTCAACAACTACCGACGCCCATGAACATCAACAACCCCCCCCCCCCATGGGCCATCGGCTACTCACAAACCGCACGAAACGCGACATTGTAGGTGTCACTTTACGGCGATATCAAGGTATCTCCCCGATCTTGCCGGCCCAATCCCGTTGCATAGGGGGAGGTAGTGCCATGCATGGTGCATGACAGCATGGAACTACCTGTTACAAAAACAAAATGTTGCTCAAATGTAGAATAAATCCATATACAAATTTTTCCAAGACCTTCCTTTGCGTACTGCTTCGGTAGTTTCGATTTTCCCACCCTGTTATTCATTTCCCGAGATAAAACCTTTTGCTTTCGGACAGGATTTCTTCGAATTTTATCCCTTACTGCTTCGACCAAATTTTCGTACAAACACTACGTGGATGGCCAGATCTTTCTCTGTGACAAACAAATGAAGCCCCATTGTATCTATTAATAGCTCCTTGTATTGGCGCCAAAATGAGAAAACACAATGTACAATCGTATAAAAATGTGAGATTCCAAATCCAAATGTAATGTACTTTTTATTTTGAATTGTAATAGTATTTCCGGCCATTATAATACTCTTATTTATCTGAATTAAATTTGATTTACTGTCCATATATATACAACACAATAACAAAAATTTTATGCCATGACGATATTGGCATTATCATCCTGTGTGGGCTGCCAAAATATTTAAAGAAGTTATTATTTTATAGCGTAACACCAGGTACTGGTTTAACACCCAAATCTATTAGTAAATATAAGTTCAAGGTGACTACGTACAAGGTCGCCTAAACGAACAAAGAAATTTACGCTATAACCCTTTACAATAATTATTGTTTTATATGAAAGAATATACCTATCTTTTTAAGTTATATTCGGTTACATACCACCTAAATGACTACTAAGTCTATTTTACAACCATGGTTATTTGTTAAAATAAATGTTACTATAATTTTAACTTAATAGTATAATACGCAAATAGATTATATCATTGTAGATTCATACTATATGGGTATTAATTGTTATCAGTGCGTAGCTTATAAATTACAGGGAGCGTGCAGTTTAGCTACAACATAAACATCTTATTAGAAATCCGAAGAATTGAAACGTCGCTCCATATCGCTGGTTTGATAACGATTTCTTCTGTATTTTGTGTTATGTACCTAGTAAAATTAGAATAAGTTGTTTAAAATATAAACACTATGTGTAAATTGATACATACACACCGGCCGGTGAACATGATCGTGTTTAGGATCACTAACATTGATTGATCATTTCGGTTATCTTTTTAAATGGCTACAACTCACCGGTGTCCGTACGATCGGCCTCGTCATCAGACTCGGTGCCGGAGTCCCGCTCCTCCACCTGAGAACAAATAAAAACAACTGAAACATCCGATCAATCGCTGCGTTCGAGGTCGGCCATCATTCACATCGCAACGAAAACGTCTGTTTGTACGGTTTTCAACAAACTATTCGTTTTAATTTTCAACTAAATCGTTTCTAAATATTGACAGTATACTGGGCTTTATTTTTAACTAAATAAGAGCGAAACGAACGCTACGAAGGCTTGCGATCGTTCCGCTCCTTTGTTCTCGCGAGCAAGGCGGCCATTTTCTGGTGGCGGTGTGACCTTCACAACGCAAAGCCGGCTGGGCCGCGCCGACACCCACCTTCTCGGAAACGTTCTCCTCATTCAAAGAATGCGTTCGTAGCTTATGAGTCAGGAATTTGAGCATTATTGAGCCTCGGCTCGTCCAGGTCTTCCACCACAACACACACTCACGACGCGCCCCAACTCGGGCACCAAGTTAGCAATTTTAAATAACGTTACGACTCCACGATTAAAAGCATAAAAAACGCGGTCACAGCCTATGGAAAACGTTCTAAAACCATTTTAAAACTCAATAACACATCCGCTTATCACACCGCGAGCGTACACTCAACCGCTTCTGTCGATCGCCGGACTACTACTACTTTAGTTAGAGTAGCCTTGCGTACGACGCAGTCAGCTGAAGTGGGTACGGCTCATTAATGTCAAAAGGGCCTAACAACAAATGTATAAAATACAGTCTACTCGAGCGCAGTTTTACTAAAAAAATATATAAATTAGCTTTTTAATTTCTAGTATAAGCCTCCTATATCGATAGATGCTTTAAATTTAGTGTAAATCGTTTTCAAGTGGCACTCAAAATGCTCTCGCCCGGCAACCCATTGATGACAAAGAACCGGAACACGCAGAGATCGGACGCGATTGGACAAAACATTACAGAATAGGATCGAAATTTAATGCATTATCTTGCGTCTCTTTCAGTTACTCGAGATGGAGGCTCATCTGGAACCATCGGTAAAATGTTGCGGATAGGAGCGAGACGGCAACAGCGGCACAGGTTCAAGTTATATAACCGAGAGTTGATAATATAGCGCTGAATGTGCCCGATAAAAGTGAGAAATGCTAGAAAATATAGATACGCTATCAAAAGTTACTGGTACTATAGTACCATTTCAGTTTTACATTTGATTTATTTCACACTTTACAGTGCTTAAATTTAAGATCAAGAGAGTAATTAAAATTGGAAGATGTGGAGTGTAACAGATAATAGAAATCTCTAGTGTTAATGTCAAAGTAAGGGAATATACTATGTTAATTCTCAGAATTATTTCCTTTTTAAAATTAATTTAACGTGATATAAGTCTTCACATCAAAATAGCTCAAACATATCTCATAAATGTGGTTAACCAACGAAGAAAAGAAAAAACGTCGCATTAAAAAATAAGAAAACTGAAAACAATCCAAAAATGATACGAGGGTGGATCTAAAAGTTCGTGGCCTGACCTACATGGAGCTATGACATCTTTTTAAATCTGCCGTCATTTGTTAGTATGTGTCATATTGTGCGCAGTTTCATTCCGATACTGCACAATATAAATTTTCTGTGATTATTTGTTTGAAGCAATCTGACGCAATTTTCAATAATGGAGAAAATTGAACACCGTGCAGTCATTAAGTACCTCAATAAAAAAAGGCCTATCACCAAAAGACATCCATCAGGATATGGTACTTTGGGGAGTGTGCTCCATCGTATTCCAGTGTCAAGAAGTGTGGTAGCTGAGTTTAGGCGCGGTCGTGAGAGCATTAAAGATGATCCTAGGAGTGGAAGGCCTACATCCTCCATCACGAAAGAAAACATCGATAAAATTTGTGATCTCGTACTGGGTGACCGACGTTTGATCACTGGTAAGATAGCTGAGATAACAAACACTAGTTATGGCCGGGTGCAACACATAATAACGGAAGAGTTGGGGTTCCATAAGGTTTCTGCTCGCTGGGTCCCGAGGTTGCTTTCAGCTGAACAAAAACGAGTTCGATACACAATTTCGCGAGACTGTTTGGAAATTTTTTGAGACTGATCCCGAGGACTTTTTGTCTAGATTTGTTGCTGCTGTTCACCACCATACTCCTGAATCAAAGCAACAATCCAAACTGTGGAAAAGATCAGAATCTCCTACACCGAAAAAGGCTAAGGTCTTTTTGTCGACTAACAAAGTCATGGCTTCTGTTTTTTGGTATGCGAAGGGCATTATTTTTGTAGATTATTTACCGAAAGGTCAAACTATAAATTCTATTATTATTGTAACCTTTTACGAAGACTCCGGGAAGAAATAAAAGAAAAAAGGCCGGGAATGTTGCGTAAGAAAGTTTTGTTTTATCAAAACAATGCACGTGCTCACACTTCGGTTGAAACAATGTCTGTAATCCATGATTGTGGCTACGAATTGCTGCCCCACCCACCTTAGTCGCCGGATTTAGCCCCCTCGGATTATCATTTATTTCCAAATTTGGAACCAATGGGTGGCTCGAAATTTTCAACCAAAGATGAGGTGATAGTCGCAGTAAACGATTATTTCGCCGACCTTCCGGAATCTTTTTTTCGAGGAATTTTTTTAAATAAGGATACTTAAATATAGGGCCTATGGCAATCTATGTCACTTTAACATTCAATACGATAGTAAATCAAGATTAAATCAGAATATAATTTACTACACGCCCCGTGCTAACCTAATCCGGCGCTGGTAGTACAAAAAAGGAGAATGTGATAATATTATGCTATTAGGTACTTCAAATGGATTGTGATATAGCATGCTGCTGCTCACGGATAACTGCTGCTTATATAGTTCGTATAAATTTTAGATTTGCTTCTCAAAGGCTCAAGTATAATAAACTAAGCGGCGCAAAATACCGATATACATATCATACTCATAGTAGCGTATTCTATTGATATACAGGGTGTATAACAAAACCGGTCATCAATTTTAATGAGGGGGTAGTATACACTGTCAGCATTCAAATAGAAAAAGAATCATAGAAATCATAAGCGTTTAAGAGATATGTGGGTTTAAAGTTTTAAAAATAACACTCTAATTTCTCACTGAAATAGGTGAAATGTGTAATGTAAAAGATTTAAACTAGACGTGTTTTTGCGTTTTACGATATATGAACGCATTATTTTAAAGAAACAACTTTAATACCAACATAACCGTACTGCAACTTTATTACTTCGCTTTAAAAATGTTTACTATTACGTAATGAAGCGGTCAACTCGTGTCAAGGTGATCACCTAATTACCTATTCCTCCATCCCTTTGGAAATTACAATGGCGCCGTACAGGTACGTATTCAGACAATTCTAGTAAAAAACATTGTCATCATGTCTTATCCATTCACTCCTGGTAAGTTTACGGCACCTAGTAATTGTAAAGACAATAATAATAGGTACATTTAAATATTTGGTTTTCGCATAATAAATTTTATAAGGATATAATACAGATACGCCTATGTCCAACAGTGGACGTCAACCAGATGATGTTGATGATAATAATATCACCAATGACGAACAACTATTTTCGTAATAAAAGAAATTGATATAATAATACATCATCGTCCTCATTATCAGCACTTATTGGTCCCCGGCTCTACATTGGCCTCTTCCAATGTCCGCCAAGACGACCGATCTCCTGCTACTCGCACCCATCCCGGGCCGGCTACTGCAGGGGGATCATCTTCCTATCTGGTGAACGGTCGACCAACACTTCGTTTTCCCAAACGCGGCCCCACTCCAGAACCTATTAACCAATAAATACCTATTCATAATATGTTTAATATCAAGTTTTCAACATGAGAAGCTAATACAACATTTTATTAACTTGTTATAAAAATTAAGTGCTCGAGTCCGTCACTGATTTTCAAAAGAAGCCACCGACTTGCAATTCGACAGCCGCGTTGTTACGAAAAATGGCGGTGATGTAAGGTAAAGTAAACGGCCAATAGGAACTTTGCTTACATGTTTGAATCAAGCGGCCTGCGCCGCCCAGTATCTAAAGGTGTGTTCACATAATAGTTCCATATTAAATCGTATTCCTTACCTACTATTATTTCATGATTATTTTTCGATTTTTAATCCGATTGAGCATTTTCTAGACAGTTCAACATAGTTCCGTAAGAAATATTTCCTACTTGAAGTAACTAACATTAACAATTTTATAAGAGGTAGTGCCATGCTCACATGATATCGCCGTAAAGGTGAAATGTATGTGAAATCTATGTAGTGAAATTTCGTGGTATTTGTATGTAGTCGATGTACCATTTGAGTGGAGGAGGCAATGTTTTTTACTTGTCCAAGAAAAATAAAAACGCCCCCTGCATAATCAGAAGTGCAATTATTCCTAATTGTGAATTCTTACGTTACTTAAAGTAACGAACGGAAATGCAGATTTATTAATAAACTCCGGCCAAGTGCGAGACTAACTCTTGCAGGAAGGGTTCCGTATTATGATGTATAAAAACAGATTAGCGAACAGACTGACATCGAAGTTTTACTAATACTTAACCATATGGGATAAAGATAAAGACCTTACTTCTAAAATTCCAATGTCCGTCTGTCCATCCATCACCAGGCTTATCTCATGGTACTTGATACATAGAGTTGATATTTTCATAGACATATTTCTGTTGTCGTTATAACAGCAAATACAAAAAAATACAACAAGATACCTAATTATTTTAGGGGGCCCCCATATAAGATTTTTTTGCCTTTTTTTATTGATCTTGTACGGAACCCTTCGTGCGCAACCCTACAAAAATGTTATAATGCTTAACACAGTAGATGTTATTTGTTTTCGTAATTAGACTATGAAATGTATGTAGGTAGTCCAGTGTGAACGAACCTTAAAGTGACTTCGATATTTTTACTTAGAATGTTATTACGTATTTTAAAATTTTTTTTTTGCATTCAAATAACGTATCTGTGTGGACGTGTGATTGTGAGCGCTAATAAAGTGAATTGTGATTATCGTGTTTTAGGCAACATATGTTGTTTCTACTTTTATCATGCCATCGTTTTTGTACAGTAACGTACAGTACCCCGATATGGTTTTTGCCTACGGGATGGTTTGGAGCAATTGTAGTGAAGCTTTGTGCTTTTATATGGTGTATTTTGATCATCGGAATGATGAACGTGTTCCTTCCAATGGCCGAATGTTTATGCGAGTGATACGTTTACGGGATCACGGCAGCTATGTTCCCCGCAATACATTCGTGACATAATACTTCGACATCTTGACGAAAATACGGAAGACAGTACCAGGTCCGCTGGAAAGATATTGCGGGTGCCACATTGTATTGTGCATGGCGTTCTTAAAGAAGGTACCTGTCATCCTTATACAATAATTCAAGTGCAAGCATTATTACCTATTGAGTACCAACGCCGCATCGATTATTGTCAATGGCTAACAAATTAAATCAACACGGATGCCAAATTTATTGAACAAGTTTTGTGGACCAAGCGACGCAATACGCATATGTGGGCCGAGTTTATTGCGATGAAAAAATGCAAGATTATGACGTAGAATTCGATCGTGGTGGTGTTTTCATACCGTGTACTGTGTCAAGTAGAATTGAATGTTTTTTCATTCGAATAAACTCCGTGACTTTGTGTACATATCTGCATTAATGAGTTACCTTTCTTTTTTTTTGTTGACGAGGGGAAACGCATTTACGCGCCTTCACTGGCCCTGGGTGGGGTCCAGTGGGGTGAGGGACTCTCGGCACATGATAGTATCGAATACCCACAAAAACCACCGCGAGTGCCATCGGTGTCGCCCTAAGGGACCAACTCCACCTCCAGAGATGGGGTTGCCACGCACTACAGGTAAACCCCACCGACTTTGGGACAGTGCAATGGGGCGAGGTTGCCATCATCGCCCCTTGCCCCGTGCGCAAAAGCGCCACATCCTGTTGCTCTTTGATCCCCTCTTCTTATAGGAGTGGTACTGAGAGCGATTCCTCCTCCTGATCTTTAGCCCCCCCTCTTCTTATAACCGAGGGGGATCTTTGCACCCCTCGGTTCGATTAGCTTCGCCTGAGTACACCCCAGACTACTATGCCTCACCGACGCGACAAGGCTTGAACCATGGTGGGGTTTAACGAGTAACCTAATGCGGTATTAAGATTAGTTTATTAATTAAGCTTACGTTTTGGTCTTTTTTAGCTAATTAGAGGTTCCTTTTCAATTTTTTTTTATAGGTTATCGACAAAGAAGCTAAATATCTCTTTTGTTTGTATGTCTAGGACAGTTTAATTTATTTTCATGAGCTCATCGTGTAGCAGGCTTCCGTTTGAATTTTGCGCGCACCTTTGATCACCTACTAAGTGAGCGACTCTGAAGTCCAGTCGACATCAAGCGCATTGTTAAGGGGAAGCTATGTCACATTACATTTTGTTTTTGGGTGTATCTTTGCAAATAAGAGAGTAGCTTCTATCTATCACATAAGTAAACATACATTGGTGGTATACTACATCATAATAAATTAGGTGTCCAGTTTTCCTGTATATATATATATATATATATATATATATATATATATATATGCTAGCAAGATGGATGGAAATGTGCTTAGGGCCCCTCGGTGGAAGGCTGTAAGACAGGAGGATCCTAATACTTATTATCAACTTTTTAATTTGGGAGGGAATAGGTCATATCCAATTGATTTGTCACAGCCCACGGCCCATCTACTTGGGTTACTGTTTTTTGAAGATTGCATCATCATACAAGCAACGCCAAGCAAGCCGCACAAAATATTTAATACATATTGTGTATTCAAGATAATCCCTTTATGGTCTGTTAATGACAGTGATAACAATATTTAGTACTGACCATATTATATTATACATAGAAAAATCAGTCATATCCATATTTTCTTTCGTGAGCCGGATTTCCATCGGTTGCCATAATGAATAGAGCGGCCATATCTGTTACCTGGGTGAATGTTCCGAGTAAGTACGAACATTATCGAACGACTTCCTTTTATTTGGGCGGCAAAGTGTGAAATTGCGCATATAAATTTAAAAAATAATGCGAATTTTAGGTTGATTAGATAGTCATAAAAACTAAAAATACGAGAAATAAACGTACATAATAATGGTTAAAGATTAACTACACTTTTATAATATTATGTCGTTTAGCAATTACAACAGCTGCTTATTGCTTAATTTTTCTAAGCAAAAGTCAGTCCTCATACTTTATGGTAGCAGGACCTATTTTGAATTCTCGTATTGCTTTTCCCTCTGAAAATGTGTCATTAGTTTGTTACCTAAGTTCTTGGCGCAAACAAAATTTTTTGTATACTTCTCTTTAATCTTTTAAACCTACTCTTTGCTTCTTTAGACAGAAAATATGTGTAAATAGAATAAAGGCAAAAATGTATATTTAACGTATATGACTCAGCTTCTATAACATGTTGATACACCTGTCCACGATCTTGGAAGTGGATTACAATAAGTATGGTTAAGGTTTTAATTAAGTTGGCCACCTACCAAAAAATTCGGAAGAATCTTTTATAAAATGTAGTAGGCCTGGCAGTCATAGGCACTTCCCCACCATTCCCAAATTTGTTTTGGTTGTTCTGTGGTGCGGGACAACACCATCTATGGTGGTGGCGTCGGTCCCTTGATGAGCTGATCAGCCGTCGAGGTGTCCTGATTTGTTGTTCCGGGGCACCTCACCAAAGACGGCGCAGTTGGCACTCGCAGTGGCTTTCGTGGGTATTCAGCACTGTAATGTGCCACAAGCCTCTGGGGTCACTACCGGACCTCATCTAGGGCCAGTAACGTCGCGTAAATGCGTTTCCTGGCGTGAACAAGAAAATAAATAAGAGGTCGCGTACTTTAATTCTCAATTCTAAATTAGTAAACTGGCAATTGCATCTTATATTTTTGTTTAAGTTCCATAAACAAAGTAAGGACTTGCGGAGAATATACTATAACTAAGCAGTCAGCAATCACTTATTCAAGGATTTCTTTCTACTGGGAATATGGTGAAAGATGAAGCCAAAGTCACCTTTTCTATTTTCGTTATATTGTATTATTGCGCTGAACTTAAAAATAATAGGGGAACACACATTCATAAAAAGAGTTTCAAAAATAACACTTTATTCAATAAGTAAAGTGAATTTCCCTATTTAGAAACTAATATTTAAGTAACACAGTTGACATTTGACACTATAACATAAAAATATATCTAAAAATTATTGTAATTATTGTCAATGAAGAGTCCGTGGCACAGTTTGAATAGTTGTTTTGGAATGGAACGATTCGCTTTATTTCCCCCACCTGTGAGAGGGTACAATTTGCTTCATTACCTGTAAGGTCTCGTTTCATGTTTCACACTCGTGAGAGGAGTTCCAACGACGATACATTTTTATGTTTCAGGCCCTTTTGGACGCCTTATTATTTAATTAATCTTTAAATAACGACTTAAATTCTATGTATAACAATAAAATCAGAATTATGTATATTTTCTTTTGTAAATTTATATGAAATCTCTTAAATAATCATAGATAAATCAGTTATGTGATTAATTATTGTATAGTACAATTAGTATCTTATGTCGGACCTAAGTAACAACAAAATTAGCACCCAGTTTAAAAATAGCTAATAGATAAGCAACAACAACAACAACAATCTATACAAACATTACATTCAAAAACAAATTTCACTTACAAAAATAAAGGGTTACACACTTTAATAGAAAAATTTTATTTGTCTCAATACATACATATTTACAGAACGTGTTTTGTAAAGCTTTTTTTAAAGCTCATAATTTAGCTGTGTTTATTTACAAGATTTTTTACAATTAGTAGCCGTTACAAGCGACTTAGTGAAAATAGAATAGTAACGTAATTGATGACATGATTTTCTTACAAACTTTCGACGCCAATTGTAGTCCTTTGCGGATTGACCTTTTTTAAAGTGGCTTATCCTTGAACTCAGGTCTTTAATTATGTGCATACAAAATTTCATCAAAACTAGCCTAGCGGATACTATAACAATTGTACTAGTATGGTCGTAATGTCAGAATGCAAAGCACTAACTACACTTAGAAAGAGACACGAAACTCTTCCTGCCCATATAATTTGGAGCTGAACCAATCACGTCAAAATTTTCAGTGTTACCTTCACTTGCCGAGACTTGTACAGTTTTACTGTACGTACATGTTAATTAGTCCCACGTTATATATACATAAAAGCGAAAAGTCACGAAATACCAGAAGAAACAAATATTTCTACCCATATGGGGTTGTCTTTGTGGTTGGTAGTTTGCATGAATCGTCGATTATAGTTCCCGGCACAAAAGTACAGCGCTGACCGTTATTGCGCAGAAGTACGAAATACGGTACCGTAGGGTCAAGGGCGAGACGCGAGAGGCTCAGGCGTATAAGGGGGGTTCGTTTGATTCCCCAGTAGTACACATGTGCAAACTAACCCTTCCACTACCATTCGGCAGTTGCAAGCATTTTTCCTATGAATTCTATTAAAACTAATTATTTTTAGCAGAACTCGTAGTCGATGTGGACACCGACCGGCTAGTAAACATATAAACGACATATACTTAATAGCCTCCGGATATTTTTTTAAGAAGACTACATATCATACATTTTTTCTGATAAATAACCACAAAATCTCTGCTAGGGTGCAAACATGCGCTAACAACATATTTTACAAGGGGTGTGTTTTTGAGGGTGTGCGCAGATGAAATCGTGAGGAGTGGAGTATAGCTAGTCTAAACTTTGTAAATGAAAGATATTCAAAGAAAGTTAGCTGGGAGGCTTAGAATCGGTAAAAGAACACATCGTAACAGTTTTTGCCTCACAGATTTCGGCGACATTTGGCAAGATATACTCTATAAGGTCTAGGACGACATTGCATATTTTTATACTTAAAAAGCGAATGGTTACCCAGGGAGAAATTATATTAGAGAAGCCGCGTGACAGTTGTATTAACACTAAAGTTTGTATGTATGATTGTTTCTCACGCAAGAAATACTAAAATGGATTTGGAAGGAATTTAGTACATATATGTGTTACAACATGAAATAACATCAAAATACTTTAATTTTTTGTTGTGATATACTTTACGCGAGTGAAACCGCGGGGCACAGCTAGTATATATAAGTATATTTATTACACATGCCTCGCGAGATAAAACCAAAATAAACCATTAAGAAGTGACCCTGTGACGCAACGGCTGCCGATAGCGTCGAAGGCGACTGTCGAAGGCAACGGGCAGTCTGCGGCCTACTGACCTAATGTCATGATAAACAATAAAAAATATATCTTAACATTGACAAGCCACGGAAAATTCTGGAATCTTAACTATTAGTATACTAGCTGTGCCCAGCGTATAATCTTCCCATGAGAATTCTCTTTACGGAACAGAAAGATTCTTTATTTTATTCCAGTATATAACGGAATTAAAGCTAAGTTTTAGTAGTTCACCTTGAAATATATAAAAAACATATTATATACGAACTTTCCTATTTACAATCTTAGTAGGATTAAGTTTGATACATTGCTTTCTAAACGTGCATCTAATAAACCGCTGATTTACAATAATGTTTAATGTTTTATTGTAATTTTGTCTTACTAACGTAATGGCAACACTGTCGCAAAAATGTTAACCTGGGACTTATTGTACCTCAAGTTTGCTATTGTATACAGCCGTGTCACAAACGATTTAGAGGGACGCACAGCATTGACCGTCGCTTAAGTGTTATCTCGTGAATAAGTTTACGGGACCTATGTCGAGGCATGCTTTGAGAATCCACAGTAATGCTTATGAATACGGGGGCGTTAGACTCCTGCAACTGCAACCCTTGACGGGTGCACAGGTTGTCGTGGTTGAATAAAACTTTCTTCTTCGCAAAATGAGGCCGATTTATTCACTAAATGTTTGCAGCAGGCTTGCATAATACTCTCCATTTATTGTTTTTCCTCTTTGAGAATAACCCATTAAAATAATCTCTCGAGGATTTTAAAAAAATAGTCGCCATCACTTTGTAGACCGACTAAACCGTTTGTGCTTTCTTCGGCGCAGGTTTTCCGCTCTCAGTCGAATGCCTACATTGTTCTTTTGTTGGCGTCGTCGCAGCTCTGTCTCCCACGTTTAAGATCAGTTACTCAGGTATGAATAGTACTCAATGCAGGAGCGATGTTACCTAAACCACTGTCTAGCTTGATTTTAATATGGGTTGCTGTTTTCCCTTTTAAAACGTAAAATATTATCACCGCACGATTTTCGTTTCTTTCCATTGTTGAGAAAATTTGTTTACGGGAGCGAAAGTACCCTCACAGAAATTCTATAAGTTCGAAGAAATTCAAATTTGGAGTTCTATTTTCGAAAAGATGATAGAATATAATGTAATAAATTTTGTTTGCCTATATTTTTTTCAGTTCATCGCTTCGGCCATTTATCCATCAACCTGGTACATATCCTCGCGGCGCCCAAATGCCCTTTTATAAAGCAAGATAAATATGGCGACTCCAGCGCATACCTTTTTTCAACTCACGTTCAATAACCGCCCAAACGCCTTTCAGAGGCCCATAATAAAAAAATATTTTTAAATTTCGCGGTTTTTAAATGTAATTATGTTTCACTTTAGAACGAGCTATTTGTGTATGCTTTCCGATATATTATTAACGGTAATAAAAACTGACGGATGTCATTTTTTTACAAAGCGGTAGGGCTGACTCACGAAGGCGCTGTAAGTAAATCATGACCATCCGAGACTGCAGAGTATGTTTTTATGCAAGAAACTATTTATTATTAGATACCGCTTTAATTATTTTGTCTATTGAAATATAAAACTTCCTAACAAAGATAAAACCCCAAATTAAATATAAAGATTAAAAAATATATATAAAATTACATGAAATATAAGAGTGGATTCGGGAGGGGGAGGGGAGGGGCATACAGTCGCTTACGTTTTCGTGGAGAAGCTTCTCAAAGTAGGGGGATATGGAAACATTCACCAACAAGGCTTCCATATTAGGGACAATTCTGAAATACATACCTTTTACCCAGCCTGCTTATTTATATTTCGAGTATGAAACTTAGCCGATAATTTTGATTACTTTGACAGTATTTTGGTCATCATTTAATTGACACCATCGTCGTTGAATCCAGTCAAACATACTTTAAAAATTCGGGGAAAATCTGTCACTACTAAATTCAGAGTTGTATGTCTACTTGGGTATCACAATAGTTATGGCAAGTATAAATTGTCCTACAATAAGGATATACTGGAAATCCAAATACAGAATAACAATAATGTCAGATAATATGTCCAGAAACATCTTTGCAGGTGAGAATTTCACTTTAATTTGCTTATTATGATGATGTTACCCAAGATTCGTGCTAAAGAAATGTTATGGAAAGTAAGGCCTTTGATTGAAAGTATTGTGAATGGATGCGGCAAGCAAGTAAAACACATATTCACCAATTGATGAAATGATTGTGCCGTTTACAAGACACTGCCCCATCAATCAGTACGTACAGGGCACGCCCCATCCAACAGGTTTGAAAGGATTCGTCCTCGCAAGTGGGAATTTAGCTTTAACCAAATGATATGACAACAATGGAGCAATTTTGCTCTCGACTATTCACCCAGATGAACTACTGGATACTTGTAGAAGATTGTGCAAGGCTGGGAAAATATATTTACAAATACCAAGACCTCTAGTTGTGAAAGCTTGTAATAGTAACATGGGCGAGGTAGATTTGGCTGACAGACCATTGTCAGTATGCACCAATCGCTATGTTCTATGTCTAAATGGACACATCGCATTTTTAGCCATATGATTAGTCTTGCTTTAACCAACTCTTGGCTGGTCTATAGATCAAGTTTAATTGAAGGATATATAGTTACAGATATCGCAATAGATGGAGATTCGGGTGAAGACGAAAATCAAGAACAAACAAGAGGTCTAGGGGGAGGGGCGCTCCTTAGTTAAAGTTCCATCCCAAAGATTCAGACGAATAGGGGCTAGGCATTTACCGGAAATGGCAACGGCTCAGAAAGGAACGAAAAGAAAAACGATTGTTAGTGTTAAGTGCCAAATATATCTTTGTTTTACTAGAAGTAGAAAATGTTGACAGTTCAAAGATTTTCACTCCTAAACAGTCATCAACAATTAAAATATGATTATTAAGAAATCTTGACGCTTCTATTTCTATAATTGTATTATATTTTCTAGTATTGATTAATTTTTATATTTTTGTTTTTTCGAAGTAATTATAAGAGTATGATTTATGTTACAAAGACTCATTATACGACACTAAAGCTAAGGGAACGAAAAATTTTGTAGTAATAATAATTAAGACACAGAAATAGTTATATAGAAGTGATAATAGAAATTAGATTTTATAGAAAGTAATGGGCAAACACTATTGTTTTGCGAAAAATATTTAATGAGTACTGATTTAATAAAACGTATAAGAAAAAAGTGAGTTGAACAAATAACTTTGTATTACACCATTTCATTAGCCTAGTAACAGTGACCCAATAGACTTTGTAAAGCAAAAAATTAACGTATAAAAATATTTGAAACGTATGCTAGAATGATCATTATTCAGTACCCTGCAAGTTTTTTGGTATAGCCGCTTAGGCCCAAGATTTTGAGTTCAATATTGAAATATTGGGCCTACGCGGCTATAACAAATACCCTTTCCATAGGAAGGACAGTCGAGCCATAGTCAAGAATGAGATAAAAATACGAGGAAATAGTTAAAAAAACAGAAAACGTCCTAGCAGATTGCCTACCATATTTGTTCTAATATATCATTCGCATCATAAACAGCATCGGAACTAACATGCACAACCCAGTTAGAATATAACTCAATACCGGAGCTCTGGTACAGTGCGCGGACGTACTGACGTAACGGGGAGAGCACGAAAATCCAAACGGAACATAATATTTTATCTTATAATAAAACTACTAAAACGGACTTTATCTGGATTCATTTAGCTACAAACCAAGCCCGATGCTTCAGGTGCTTTAGTGCAGTTAACGTCAAGGGCAGTGATAAAATCAGTTAAAGTAAACTTCTAACATATATTACATATACGGAATTCTTACGTAAACTTTATAAATATCAACGAAAACTTATAAAGTATTTTTAAAAACTACACATTAATTATAAATTCTCTTGTAAGCGTGATGTTGCGTCTACCAGACAGACAGAGCTGTGTTTTCTTCAGTTCCTTTGGTCCAATTGGTACTTTATAAATGCCAACGGGTTCCGTCTACGTTACATTATTCCGCCGCATATTCTTACCTATCCTCTTCATCATCCGAGTGCTACTGAAATATACTTACAGCTTTTTATAGAAAATTCACTCATTTTTATATCCTCACCACTGCAAATTGCAAATTTGTATCAAAATTCTTTATAACGTTAGGGAGCAAACGAGCAATTGCTCATTTTTTATTTTATTAGGAAGCACAAGAGCAGCCAGTCTTTTAATGACTATGGGTGACCGTAAACGTCCACTTAATTCCTATATAGAGTTGTTGCCCGATATCTCCAATTTACCATCGGTAGCTCACAAAATACCATGCGATACAGTACTGTCCCGGGAATTGGGGTGGAACATAATGGCACCCTACATCGACACAAATGAACAATATTGATTCGCTAGTTTTATACGTATTTATAGTGCCAATAGGGCTCATTGATGAGGAGGAGGAAACATGTCTGTCGGTACATTTCAGACAGCATAACAACAAATATAACTTCTTACTGAGAAGATTGTTACGAGATTCTTCCGCGTTCATGCTTATTTAAATGAAGAGCAATTCATCAGTTAGATAGTTGGGGTTGGCGCGGACATATTCGCACATTTCCTCTAGCGCCTTTGTGAGTTCCTGTAGCATATCGCTGTTGTCGTGGCCGCCGTGAGGGTCGGTCGGCCCCTTGGTAAGCCCCGGCTCGGTGGGAGAGGCCGCTTGTCCCTCCGGCGTCAGGTCCCGCAGTAACACGTCCGCGTAGGCGGGCAGCACGTAGCGTCGTTGCGGGGTCACTCCTGGTACTAGCTCACAGTTCAACCCGTTGATGCTGCGAACAATGTCAACAAATGATAAGATATTATTATTGTATAGCAATTATAGCCGTTTTGTGACTACCGATGTCCCTTAACACCCTATGTGGGTTTTGCTGACTCGTTCTACTTATGCAACCCATGCCCCAATGGGTCGCCGGCTGCGAACTCTGCCAAGTTTGTAAGTACCATTTTTAAGACGGTATCATGTGAGCGAGGAACCTCCCCGGTCGTACCGATTCAATGTGGCTGCAATAAGCATTTCCCAATGTCCCAAAAAAATGCAATAATATTAAATTATACTTAAAAATATATGAACATATATAAATATTTATCATAAAATATATTTAAATAAACCTAACATATTAGTATAAACGTATACGTATTACTATAAATACATAAATACGTATTATTACTATATTTATGTTGCGACAGTTGTCGCAACATAATGAAAGACAAAGAAAATTAGCGAGAGCAGTTCCAAATAATGATGATTAACTAAACTTTTAAATGTGATTAAGTTTTTCGTCTTATGTTTGTTTAACATTTATGGGCAAAGCATTCTATAACTTTATAAATATGACTGCAAACGATATTTTATAGAATTTAACATTGTGGACATAAATATCTATCTATGGATCGATGGATTTAAAGCGTTAATAAGTATTACAACCAGTATAGACTTTCGATTAGCATAAAAATAAGCTCTGCCTCTCTAGCGGTCTCTTTCCCTTTAGGCAAAGAAACTGCAACAGCGTAATAAACACACATACATATAAAACTTGAGTCCCTGCTCTTACACCTTCACACCAGTTCCCTAACGTTAAAGTCATGTACAATATGGCTGGAACAAGGAGGCCCATTCTTACTACCAGTTCTTCTCTTCGTAACACTTAATCCTCAGAATAATGTAGCAAGAGAATTTAGATAAAACATATAAAAATAAAGTATATTTCATAAATATTTAAGTGAGATAAGTCACTGGGCTCTTCCATTTTTTTCAATGTATAATATACAGATAACAGTACTCACGAAGCTACGTAGCACTTGCGATATGCGAGCGGTCTGTGCGCCGCCTCGCCCAGCAGCCGCAGCGCGATCATAGCGATGCCGTCGGCAGGGTGCGGCACGCGACGCACGGCGGCTCGACCTAGCAGCGGTGCCGATACTGGAACATTTTCAACTGGCTATTCAGTATTTCATTCAGCCATTGGAATCTTTTGGTGAACACCGATATGTCCACTTCGAGGTAAGCGCCTTCAGCGATGGTGGGCGACTTCAGCAGCAGCAGGTTCGTGGCGCGCTCACCCACTCAACCGGCTCCGTCGCGCTCACTGCCACCGCCTCGTTACTGAATATGTCTATATCGCTGTGCTCACATGTGGCCGAGGGTCGCAGCGTATAACGCAGCAGCGGCGGGCGAATGCAGCGGTAGCAGGCGCGTGGCGGACTCAGTGGCTAGGCGGCGCACCCACTCAATCGATCCGTCACGATCGCTGCCACCGTTGGTGTAGAATATGTCTATGTCGCTATACTCACATGTGGCCGAGGGTCGCAGCTGCGTAGCGTATAACGCAGCGGCGGCGGGCGACTGCAGCAGCAGCAGGCGCGTGGCGGGCTCAGCGGCAAGGCGGCGCACCCACTCCCCCGGAGCTGTCGCGCTCGCCGCCACCGCCTCGCTGCTGAATATATCTATCACCTACAAACGATATACAACACACACACTTGTAAGGCTGCTTTGGGATGGACTTTGGAGCAACACGCTGTTGAGGAAATGGTAATATGGTACCGCATTTTCGTCAGCTTAAGTCGCAAGTCACGATACGCTTAATCCTTGATGCAACCTGCCATAAGCCTGGGGCCGAAGTGTATGCATACAATTAATTTGAAAGCACTGTGAAACATTTTTTGCCCTAATCTACAAAAAGTAAATTCTTGTAAAATATTCAAATGTTTCGGTGAAGGAAAACAGCGAAAGGCAGAAGTTACGTCCAGCATGTCTGACAACATTTAAGTATATTAATTACCAGTGGTGACGTAAAATTACATAATACAATTATTTATTTTTAAGTATATATAATATATAAACGTAATTAACCTGATTGCCGGCGCGTCGCAACGCCGTGGCGAGGATCTGCACAGCGCGCGTGAAGTGCGAACAATCCCGAGCGTATATTAAAAGCACGCGCGAATGCGTGTCTGTTATTTTCAGAGTCATGGCCGCATCTTGCCTGTGGATGTCAAAATCTTTGATAATCAACTTGAATTAAGGTTTAAAGTTGTTACTACAGAAGCGAACATTTTGCTTTGCAATGTGTGGAATGATGTTCTAGAAATGGCAACTAGCCTGACCGATATGTGATTGTTGTTCGGTCGAAGGTGACGAATACGAATGAACTGGACTTGTCAAGATGAGCGAAATGTTGTACTTGATAATATTCGAAACGTTACGGCCCTCCCGTACGTGCCCTTGACAAACTTCTTCACAACTATTACCTACTACTATACCATATATTACGAGCAAGAAACAAATGTAACACTGATAGTAGTAACATCCCTTTATCCCTTTGATAACAAATAAAAAAAATATTTCAAGCTATCATTATTTTTTTACACATTATAAGACCTGCATTTAACTAACAACCTCACAGTATGGAAAGTGACGATGTGGCCAAAGATAATGAAATTAACGATGTTAAAAAGTAATTATATTGTAACAGTTCACTAATCCTACAGAAATAGCTATACTTGTTACATCTACTGTATATTCTGTGTTCACTCTCGACTTAAACATGCTTTGATTGTAGGATGATGGAAAGTCTAAAGTAGACACGTCGTTTCACCTTCTGGCAGATAGGATTATGAACATAAATCCTTCCTTTGAAATAGTATGCAGAACAATTGTATAGAGTAAGTTGTCCCTGTGTAAACTATCACTGCACTTAGAACAAAATGTGTTTTTAGGGAAAACTTGTACTCCCAGAAGCAGAATATCTTGACCTAATGGCACTTCTGAACCACAGAAGAAAAAGAGAAAGTGAATTTACTCCTTTTGGCAGATAATAAACACGGCCCACTTTTGATGGCATTAAACTAGGATATTGTTCATTCCAATTGGATACCCTGTCTAAAGTCAAGTCTAAACGGCGCTCCATGGCATCACAGAATGAAGATTGTGCTCCAACCACGCATTCAATACGATAGTACCTGGACTGGCCGATAGCACAAGGAGTAAGTGGGATTCGTGAAAGGCAAGGGCACCAGAGAGTAGATTTTAAATATTCGACAATTCATTGAGACGAGACGGGGACCGTACATTCCATCAATTACTTGCTAACTTTTGCATGCAGTGTATATTATATGTATATAATATATTATATAAGCTAGCTTACCTGCTGCGCCAATCATGGCGCACGCGGCGCTGCATCGCTATGCTGCGAGCTATACGCGAGACCAGGAAAACTAGTAGCGCTGCGGCGCTCACGCCCACGGCCACGCCCACCCACACCAACGGGCTCATACCGCCATTGTCCAGCGTGGTCGTAAAACTATCATTGTTACCTACTCCTGAGAACAAAATAATACAATATCTTTAAAAAATGAAATAGAACACGTTAATAATAAAAGCATGTTGTCCTTCTAGCTTTTAGACTACCGAGAGAAAAGTGGCATATAAATAAAGATTATTTCGATTCGAAAATTGGTTTGCACAAGATCGATCAGGTAGTTTAAAAGATATAGATTTTCTTTATTGCTCCGGCCTTATATATATTTAAAACCGGCCAAATTTATCCCCATGAAGGGCTCCCCTTCATTGGGATAAGTTTGGCCGGTTTTTTTAATTTGCATTCATCCGCGTGCTATTGGTACGACATCACCTGATCGATTGCGGGTGATGCGAGTCTACACGCGTGTGTGTAAACCTCGATTTAGACAGTGGTTTACACTAATTTGTTGTTGTTTCACTTAAGATAGTATTCTTATTAAAATAATATAGAAGGAAGAGGATATTTTGAAACGATAAATTATCAAAAAATAATATGATTGCGCGATATTTATTTAAGATAAGATTTCGAGTTTATTGTGACAGGCCAATTTCTATCGGGACATCTTTCCCGAGAATAAAACTCTTTAGTTTATACTAATAATATAATGCTGAAGACATTGTTTGTTTGAAGGCGGTAATTTCAGGAGCTTCTAGACAGAACTTTAAAAAAATATTTGAATTTATTATTTAACGAGGAAGGACCAGGGTATCCGCAGGTGAACCCGCGCGGTGATGCCAGTGCAATATAAAATAATAAGCAAAACTCACTAATTGTGTACTTGGAAGCGATGAGACTCGCGAAAATGTCCGCTCCCCACGGCGCCTTGTGTTGGAGGTACACGTCATAGTTACCCGGAGCGACGTAGATTGGGCAGTTGATCTCATATGGGGGTGTCTCCGTTGAGCAGTTTGCTGCCACATCCTCGCACGACAGCTGCACGAACATAAATTCATCTTCTTACACCGGGGATCAAAATTTGATTGAAAAAAAAAAATTCTTGACAAAAAAAAGCAAACTAAATATTTTTTGGTTATCGCACGATTTAATACTCCTAGTATACTTAGCCTTGCCATGTGTAGTGTAAGAAACAAAAAAAAGTTTGATTGCAAATAACCTTTGTTACTTTTACAGTGTGTTAGTTTAACACACAAATATAAAACAATTAAAAATCTAAAAAGATTATTCGACGCTGTCCCCATTGCCTGCAGTAGTGCTTTAGACGTTGACGCCAGTTATCAATAGAAGCACGCACCCTTACCATGTGGAACTTATTTACTGCCAATCGTACCGCCTCCCTTTGAGTAACGCTTCAGTAGTTGTTTCGATTTTAACTCCCCATTTATCTTTAATTTATCAGTTAAGAAATGACCAGTGCGTCTCTTATAGGCTGCAAGTTCTAAATCATCTCTGAAAGTACACGACATGGTTTTCTAGGTGTTATCTTCAATTCCCGAGATAAAATCTTTTGTCTTCAGACAGGAATTCTTTCCCTTACTGCTTTAATCACCTTTTACGTATGAACACTAGGTGGACGGCCAGGTCCTTCTCTGTTACAAACAGAGGAAGTCTCATTGTACATACTAATAGCCCGGTGTACAAATATTTGACTAACGTATAGATTGTTTTAAACTTTTCATTTGGCTCCATACATACTTAGTGTAATGCAATCACAGCGATTCTGATACCTTCTCAATGTATTGGCGCCAAAATGAGAAAACACAATGTACTATCGTATAAAAATGACAGAATGCAAATTCAAATTTTTTTTTTGATAGCGTATTTATGGTCAGAATACTTAGTGTAACAATCATTTAATCTTATATTTTCAAGTAAGAATCCCTACTTCTATCATATATAAACAGAATTTATTACTTACAAAAACCAGATCGTCTTTAGTTTATTAGTTTAATAGGAGTAATAATAGTATAATCTATATCTTTGATAAAGCCAAATGCCACTGTCCGATTAATCACAAAATCGCAGAAACTGTAACTCCTAGAAAGTTGAATTTATCCTTTTGGTGCAAACATCTGCTAAGAACGAATTTTACGAAACTCCACTCCTGAGGGTGGTTTTTTGGAGGAGGGGTGTACACGCAGGTGAAGCTGCGAGATCATTTTTTTTTTTTTTCGGAGGGCCTAATATTGGTGGCGGCGCTAGTGCCCTCGACCTTACAGTCCGTCGGATCTATGCTGCGAAAGCCTAATACCAATTAATAATTACAAAAAATAAATTACCCCGGTATGGTTGCATAGGCGAATATTGTAGTTTGTGGCGGGAATATTGCCAGTGTGCCAGATAATGTATTCCTTGTCCCTGAAACGATAACATTTACACTATTATTTATGAAAAAAATTACGTGCTAATTTGAAGTATACATCAATAGTCACCATGAAAACTAAATAAAAAGTGTGAAGTGCTTAATTTAGATAAATTAACAGTAGTTAATAATAATAATTGAAAATTTGGATGGATGTATGTATAGGTTATGTTTTAGTATAGGTAAATCCGTTACCTCTCACTAATATAGATATAAAAACTATCCCTACCATGGTAGCATGAACCATGTCCAAGCCTTGACATGGCGGTAGCCTTCTTTTTTGTTGACGCCGGGAAACGAATTTACGCGCCTTCACCGGCCCTGAGTGGGGCCCAGTGGTGTGTGGGACTCGCGGCACATGATAGTGCCGAACACCCACAAAAACTACCGCGAGTGTCATCCGCCCTTGGTGAGGGGCCCCGGAACAACAAATCATCATGACACCTCGACGGCTAGTCAGCCCCCTAAGGGACCATCTCCACCTCAACAGATGGGGTTGCCCAGCACTACAGGATAACCCCACCGACTTTGGGACAGTGCAGTGGGGTGAATGAATTGAGACTGACTAGTCGCCGAAGTGCCCTGTTGATTTTTAGTTCCGTGGTACTTCACCAAAGGCGGCACTGATGGCACTTTCGGTAGTTATTGTGGGTATTTGGCACTTTAATGTGCTGCGAGCTCCACACAAAGTGAAAGCGCGTAAGCGCGTTTTCCCGCGTCAAAGAAACTATCCAACTGCGTTGGTGTTATCGTAATTCATCTATAACAGATTTTTCAGTTTTGACTTTAACACACACTTACTATCAATAATTCTATTTTGTTAAATATTTTTGGTACTAAAAATGTTGACAACCTTTCTCCATAGTAATTAGTCATTCTCGGTTTAATGAGCATTTTACATTTTACACTCCTTGTAGAATATCTATTACATAAATTTAATACTTCAAAATCATTACCATAATAATGTTGCAGACCTATAAGATATTGTATTGTTTTATCGACAGGTTTTTCTCAGTGTGCTGTGTGTTTTTGTCAACCAGATACTTAATCAATCTTATTTGTATTTTTTTTTATTTCTTTTATAAAGGTGAAGAACTAATTCATAGCTAATTAGTCAGTCAGTAAGCGCCTGATACACAATGCGTACGTGCGGTTATGTACTGTATTTAAGTGATAAAACTTTCCCAATATGGATCTTAACTTACTACATATATCATTAACATTTATTTTCCAGTTAAAACTTCGATCAATAGTGAAGCCTAAATACTTAAATGTCTCGACATACTCTAATCTATAATTTTTACAATTAATTTCGTTAATATTTAGGCATTCATATGAGTGCCCTATTATAATAAATTTTCTATATTAATGGCTTAAGCATTTCGATTATATGGTGAGTGTATGTGCATGCACTTGATTTTTTCTGAATTTGATATAATTCCATTCTCATGAGCCCACTTAGTTTCATTTTCGAAATCTTCCAGTATGTATCTCTGTACCACGAATACCTCTTTGGAGGCGTACACAATACACATATCATTAGCGTACATCAAACGCGACATTTTGTCACAATATTCGACACACCATTGACATGCATCACATGCCCTACTGGCCCAAATACCGATCCAATCGGCACCCCCATATCCTCGCCAGTCACCCTGCTATCATTGTGCACATTTTTCTATTACACAAGTAATTCCTAAAGAATTTATTTGTGGGACCATTTTTTATAATCGATAAAGAACGCTATAATTTGTTTACGGGAGTCCAAAGATTCATTAAAATATTCTGCAAAATCCTTTATAGCTGTAACCGTATTGCTCCCCGGGCGGAACCCGCGGTGTGCATCTCACAATATGTTAGGACTTTCTAAGAATTAAGTAATCTGGTTTACAATAATTTTTTCAACAATTTTATCAATAATAGATTATATGGCTACAGGTCCTATAGTTAAGATATTCTGAGTGGTTTCAATTGCACTTGCACATAGGGCGTATAATTGCATGTTTTAGCCGATCTGGATACACTTTTCCAAATGCGCATATTTATAAAATTCGCTACTACACTACCTATTTTCTTACATACACATTTAATATCACTTACTGTTATTATCTAAGCCAGGCGCTTTTTCACATGATAACATATTAATATTTTTTTCTATATCTAAAGAGCATACAGTCAGCTATCAAATACTTACTCTACTCGGATTTACATATTGAATATTATTTAAAAATTGTACTTTACATTTATGCTTTATTCCTCTAATTTCATCTGTAATTTTTGAATAATTTGAACATATTAGAACCACACTCTCTGTCTTACCTAAATACCTCAATGTTACACTATCTAGACTAGCTTTACTTTGGCCCAGCCAGTTGTTAATTTTTGCCCATATTTTTCTATAATCACCATTACAGTTCTTTATTTCCGTCAGCCTGTGTTTATTTTTGGTGGTGTTTATATTTATATATTATATAATATTATTTACCTTATTTCTGAATTTTATATATTCTCACCGTTTATAATTTTTTTTTTCGTTGATATTTCTACACACTAAATAAAAAGTCCCTTCCTTAACATCATTTTATACTAATATTTATCTATCCATGGTTGTCTTATTACTTTTATTACAATTTGTTACTGTAACTGCATTTCGCTATATATATTATTAAACACAGAGCATAATGATTCAAATAAAGTTGGTGGGCATGTCATACTTATTAATTGCGGCCAGTTAAACGAGTCTAGTTTCTAGACTGTAGCATTTTTAAAGCTTCTGACGGAACTTTCTGGGCATTACCATCCCTACCATAAATTAAGATCCCCCCTTTCTTAGTAGTTTCTCTTGATGTTATAAAGGAATCATAGCCTTTTATTTGATGTAGCGATAGTTCTTTATTCTTTATATTTATTTTACTTAATATTATTATATGTATGATGTATCTATCAAACTAAAAAATCATTAAAATGTTTGCGAAGTAATCTAATGTTTAAGTAAGAAAATTTAACATGTATTTTATTTTGGGTAAAATCCTTACTTAGCAATAGTCTATCATTGTATCTGTTATATACTATATCTGTATGATCGAATGTTGTGATACAAATATGCACACTGCACATCTTCACCAGCCCAACAAATGATCCAATTTATTTATGTCATCTTCTGTTTGTATATCATATATGTTTTCCTCAATATTGTTCTTAACCCAATATATTAGAGTTTTGTACCCCTACATATTCAAAGCCTTAAGATTTAAATTTGCTTCTGACCATCCACAATAGTTGGTTTTTGTACTTTGGCAAAGCCTCAATAATAAAAATCAGTTGTCACTAACATTGACATAAATTTTATTATTAGTTACTTTTGTTGTTTTTTTGCTATCATCCAACCATTTCGAGAGTTCGTAGATCGCAGGGTAACCAGTACGGGTTTAATATCGTTGGCATTTTCTCTTTCTACCCTCCGTACAACTTCAATCTCGTTTGAATTTAATTTCTGTTTATTTGCTAATTCCATTATTATAGACTTAGTATTTCTAATCCATGTATTTATATGGCTTTTTCTTTTTACCCTTAAATGAATTAGCCCTGCACCCTTTCCTCTAGCGCTTTATTGCACTTCTCTAAGTATATATTTCTCTGTTCATTAGATACATTTTTTTTGAGATTCCTCTTTATACATTATTAAAATTTGATACACTTGGGCATAGAATTCCACGTTGGTGGAAAGATAAAATATAAATCCTTCTCTCCAAATTCTTCACAGGGGTTTAAACTGTTTTAGGGTCTTGAGATGGCTGCCATTGGCTATTCCTTCGGCATTCACACAACGACGTTTGCAAAAAATGTTTATTAGATAGCATGTACCTATATGATAAACCGCCTCACAAATACCTTTGCACTTCAATATATTATTATCTTTATTTAAAGACATGAATAGTTTACACGTCTTACACTGGATCATTTTGATAAATCACTTGTTAAAGAGTAGAAACACTACCGTACACTGAGCGAGTGCACACACGAGTGATATGATCCTATGTCCCTATTTATTTTAAAGCCTGTCCCGATTTCAAACAAAGTAAACCTGGCAACACTAGCCATGAGAGATAACACAGGCAAAATATTTTTTGCCACAAGTATATCTTTCACTTTTATAGAGGCACCAATTGACATGGTCACTGTAACAAACATCTTTCACAATAGGTGCGGTGCAATGGACAATATTCTAGGCATGACTAATGTAGAGAAGAATACAGAAGTTCACATGCTATCTGATATAAATAGTTAACACCTTAACGGACCCTGCATCTAGTAAATCATTTTATTTTATTTTCAAGGGCAAAATGCTTTTATACACCATCCGACCAGCCCTAGGTGAGCCGGAACAGTGTTTCGGACTCATCACAAGGGTGCTAATACCAAATAAAACCATTGCCACAACCTTCGGCCATGGGACGATGGGATGGCACAGATCTGTAAGAGACAGGACAACCTGGTGACTCGCCGGTACCAAACTAAGGACCGGTCTTCATCAACGAAGGGGAAACCCAAAAGAAAAGGGATCTTACCTACAGGTTGTTTTAACTACTTACTGTAATTTCTCGTATGATGCTAGAGTTTTACTTTCTGTAAAATACTTTTGGGGGAATTTGTTTTCTACATAGAATAAGGAATCATTGAAGTGTATCATGGTATGTCTAGTTTTCAAACCACTCTTTATATGGTAACACGTTCCATTAAATATTAGATCCTGGTAAGTTGAGACGCAAACCTGAAAAAACCAATATTAATATGAAACATACGAAATGAGTTATCATCATTATAAATTAAGTTAATTGTTAACCAACAAGCACTTATAATAACATGATGGAGTATAACATAATTATTATTATCATTGGTTTCATGTTTATATTAACATTAAGCTTTTTTAACCAACTAGAAAAAGAAGGTTACCATTTGACCTGTACTTACAGGTAATTTGGCTGGAATTGGATAATATTTTAGTATGATTTTTCTGTTTAGCTTTCTAGCACATGTGCTACATTTGTTAAGTGTATGTGTGTTTCTATGTTTGCCTTCAAATTTCATGTAAACTAAAAATGATATTGGGATAATTCTTGGTTCAAGTCTTATATTTCAAGTTAGAGTACCTTAAGTTTAATTAGAATTTGTTTTTTATATTATGAATGTAAAAATAAAAGCAATTTATAAAATAAGACCAACATCAAATAACTGCTGGCGGTGTCTATCAGATAAAATAATGTTTATTTGAAGTCAGTGCCAACAAGCTTTAAATTATAACATTCTAAAAGCTTCTAAAAATATTACATTAACCATTTAATTTAATAGACACCTATATGAAGACAGGTTTTTTAAGAACTTATATTAATTCCACTATAGAAGGTATTTATTTCTGCAACTTTATAATTTATTTAATAACCGACAAAGATTACACTTACTTATACACTTAATTAGATTAATATAATTTATTAAATATATTATCATGTTTAAACATCAGGAATGTGTAGACATCCATGATATTTTGTTTATTTTTAATACTGTGAAGAGAACAAAAACAGTTTAACAAAAGACTCCATTTAACATAAACTGAAGTAATAACTGATTGTGCAATTCAAATTGTTGTCCTAACGTTTGACAATAAAATATTGTGAAGATGATTAAGACTTATTATTATTTAATATGTTCCATAATTACTAATAGCAATAGATAACAAACAAGGAAAACAATATACTCACATTTGTGCAGTTAAAATCTGCTTGTATTTCTGTATGTGAATGTCTCTCACCTTTAGGCATACTGGCGTTAAAGTGTTTACATTTTTTTTCTGAGCGATATCTATAGTAATAGACCGTTAAGTCCCAAAATGAATCATTGTTTTCCCGCCATGGACTACACCATTCAACTGTATACCGACCATTAACACCATCATTGGCGGGTTCAAAAGTTAAAATATTCTCAGTGTTATTAGTACACCTGTATTTTAAATCATACGCTGAACTAAGAGAGAGTAAAGCCAATACTATTATCCTTTTGTGCATGTTCAATGTATTTCTAAAACATGTTAATTTTTTGTCTCATTTTCCGTGAAGTATATATAACATTTTCAATTATCTAGATAAAGCCATAGGTTATCAACAACATCATCCAGTTACTTCATTTGCACTGAATTAAATCGGTTTAAAAAAATCTCATTCAAGCTTGATTCTCAAAAATTTGTTTATGTCGTTGAAGGTAGTTTAAGTAACCCTAACTCATATTTTTATGCACAAAAACACTATGGGTTTTACTTTGTTACTAAGTTTGTTTAATTTTGTATCTAACCGCACTTAATCAATATTAAAGTGTTTGTTATACCACAGTGCGTAATCTTCGTACATTTGACAGTTGCTTTTCCCGTTTTGTGTCGTGCCGTGGCCAAAGGAAGCTTCATCTAATCCACTAATAACGTCAAAGTGTGTCATTGACGTTATTGGTGGATTAGCATGCATAAAATAGCCAATAGCATGCATTCAAATATATTGCCGCCATATTTTCTGTCTTTACCATTCGTATAGTATGTTAGACACTTAGATAAAGCATTGAATAGATTGACACGCAATATTATAATTCCGTGTGAGCGGGATAAGAAATAGCAAGAGCAACAAACACAGAGATATCATTGTGCATCTCATTCTCAATTTCGCTTTTTTCTGTTTGACCTATCAGTTTGAGTCAAACAAACTAAACGTCAAGCTATGAAAATAGTGTTTAATGTGAAAATTATTTATATTTTTGACTTAAAATTTGAGAATTTGATTAATCTATGTATTTGACTTGAAACTAAATAGTCTAAAATGGTTCACTGCAGCGTAAGAGGCGAACTGAACGTAAAGTTGAAAACGTAACATTTCATTCGTAAGTATACGTTGTATGCTTGTTGTGCGTACATTATTGCCTAGGATTTAGAGTAATTAATAATGGAAAAGCATGTTTTCATTGAAGAAGGCATGATATTGCATATTCATTGCTTAAGTTGTTTTTGCAAAAAATATCCACCCAAATTCAGAAGTCGTGGGTATGATCACGGCTCGATAATAATAGCTGCGTGGGATGTCATTTTCTTGACTCTATTCTATTTGTTTATGTAATATTATATTATATTTGGCTATATTCATTTCTGTAAAACCATTGTATGATGTACATAATTTTTAAGCAAAATTCCTCGTCATCAAGAAAAAAAAAATGATGTTGTCTAAGGACCCTAAAAGTTCGTACAGTAATATTACCTTTAATAGATGTAATAATGCTGTTCGTTTAGTATATCCAAGTATAATTCAATAAAATTATTTTAACAATTGTAGGTTTCCAAGTGATAAACGAAAGTCGTAAATTGTGGATTTAGTCAACTGGAAGGCCTTACTGGAATTCAAAAAAAATATGGTCACATATGTTCCGAGACATTTTAATAAAAGTTATTTCCGAAGAACTAAGTTTAAAGAAAAGAGAATGTAGCTACGTATAAGAGTGGTAACTCCAAACAAGTTCTTCACTTTTTAAAAACTTAAAGAAAAAAATTAAAGGTGCGGCAACATGACGAAAAAGCTACTACCATCGACATATAACTCAAGACGCGCCTTTTTAGGGACGTCTACTGTTCGAATCAACGTTTACTTTATTATTACTTTATTTTCCAACATTTGCATAACAATACAAAAAAATATAATAACGTTCCTCCTTAAAAATAGAAATAACAGGACATGATACAATTACATTCATCATAAAATTGCAATCTTCATTCAGATTGTTTTCAAGATTTTTGTTATTATAATGTACTACTAAACTAGCATGTTCTCTCATAAAACCAAATATTAAAAAAATATTGCTTTAAATTAAAACTAAATTAAAAACGTAATGTGAAGACCTTCTGTGTTACTAGTACTGCTAATCATAGTAATATTAAACAAAAAACAATTTAAGTGTGACGTAGTCCTTCAATATAGTGAATTAAAACTACAAGACGGTTTCAAGGGATTCCTTCAGAAACCTATCGAATACGCATAACCGAATTTTAATTTGACAATGAGTAGCTGTGTCTAATATATAGATACTACTACTAACATCTAAGTATGAGAATTTCTCAATATTGATAGTCAAAATATAATTTATATTTTATATTACACTTCCAACAGTAAAAATAAAATATATTTATTAGTAAGAGGTAGTGCCATGCTAGGCTGCAATCGGAATGGGCCGGTACGACTAGAGAGGCACCTCTTGCTAACACGACACTGCCCCAAACTGACAGTTACTCTGTTCCATTTCGTTCGGTTTGTGTGTATGTATATACAGTGGCCCATTGGAGAGGGAGGAAAGAAGAGCTACGCATCTGAATGACAACAATAATGAGTTTCGTTAATATTTGTATAATAATTTTTTACCCGATTATCTAATTCCACCTCAACTAAGTTCTGCCATAACCCTATCCATTTCCTTTAATCGATTTTCTACATGTTACATTCTGTTTGAGTGTATCTTCAGGCGCTGTCAGTTCAAACAATAGATATACATGCCAGTCCAATATATTATTATATTTATATTATTAATATTGTTACATATATCGCAGGCAGTTTGTATGATTTCGCGGTTTACGAACGGCGTCGTCCGTTTTTCGCTAAAACGCCTGTCACACAAACCGACACCAGCACGCTGGTATCAGACAATTGACGGAGAGCTTGGTTTCTCTTCAGAATCGCTTAAGGTACTAAAACTCCTAAGTAGCAGCGAATTACCAAAGAAATTTTGATGAAATGGATATCAGTAAAACATTGCATTGGAATTGAGAAGCTTATATTGGTTTGGTTAATTAGGAGATTGTGAGGAAGGTGATGATATGCCTATAGCTAAATAGGCTTTAGTATTTATGCTGACATGCCTCAATGCTAGTTGGAAGTTGCCTATGGGCTACTTTTTGGTGGATGGAGTTTCTGCTGCACTAGTGAAGACATGTATTGATTTGATTACTGATTGTGGAATCGACGTTGTTTCAGTTAAGTTTGATGAATGTACAGCAAATTCTTCAATGTATAAATTATTAGGATGCAATTTAGATCCTGAAACAAAGTCCAGTTTTCATGCACAATTTAAAAAAAATATTGTCTTTCCGGATCATTTTCACATGCTAAAGCTAGTCAGAAATACTCTAGGCGATAATTGATTTTTTAAATGGTGATGGTCATATGGTTTCTTGGAATTTAATTCAACTATAAGGAGACTTACAGGAACAAGGTTTCCATTTGGAAAATAAACTAAGAGTAGCTCATATACAATATAGGAAACAAATCATGAAAGTGAAACTAGCAGCTCAATTGCTTAGAGAGTCAGTAGCAAATGCTATTGAATTCTGTTCCAAGGAACTAGGTTTGGATCAGTTTCGCGATTGTCAAACAACAGTTGCATTCATTACAAAAAGTAACTCATTATTTGACAAAATTAATTGTCGTAATTTAGACAATTTCGTATACAAAAAACCTATAGTGATATCAGATTTTGATAGTATATAATTATTTTTGAATGATATGTTTACCTATAATTCTTTAAAATTATGATCGATTAACATATTAGAATCCAAAAGGTAAACGGGACTCTTAGGTTTTATGTTGTGCATAGAGGGCCATTCGAGCCAAGGGTGGTTTTCTTAATAATCAATTTAGAGCTGCTTACAAAAGATAGTTCATGGTGAACTTAAACACGCCTAAGTAAGATTGATATATTAATGCACAATAAGCCTGAAATGGCCATAAACAAGAACACAACCCGCAGCAGATTCATAGATGAAGATGATGATTTTAGTGCAAACATTATATCTGAAGTGGTTGTTCCCGAATACCACGATTATTTAGCAGATCCCACTAGGCTTACCGGTTTCTGCCAAAATGTTATAGTTGACATTGCCGGTTTTATGTGCAAATTAAATGTGAGCAGTGCTCGAAATGCCTATATAGTTCAGAAAAACTAGAAAAAAGTCTTCAATTTAAGGAAGATAAAGGTGGCCTTGGTTACCCTTCTCGTGATCACATTGTGTACTTTGGATGAAGAAGTTCACAAAAGGTGTAAAAGATATAATAAAAAAGATGGAATGCAAAAATGTGTAGACAAAAATTTTCTTGCTAACCACACATAACGTTTTGAATAATCATTACATATTGTTAATAAAAGCGCTACGCAAAAAATATTTAACAGTAAGGTTACATTATGATACTAAGACATTCCTTAAAAAAAAGGTGAAATTATTAGTAACTTCTACAATAAATTAGTATTATTTAAAGGACAATAAATTTTATGGCATGCCTTATTTTTATTTTTACTTCTTTTTCTGAAAATTTATATTACGCAGTACAGAATAAAAATAAATTTTTGGGGTGCTTTACTGGAGTTGGTAAATATTGTGTCTCTTTTTAATATTTTAAATCCATGTTTTAATTTACCTTATGAGAACCAATTGAACTTACATTGAAACCGCGAAAGTGCAACGATCGCAAGCGGTCACTTAGCCGGATTGAGCCACGGCTGCCGTACTTTGTCCTCTAATATCTAGGTAATTTTTGAATATGGAAAAAAATTAAAACAGATCCTTTTTTTTGACTTGCCTCTTTTTTAGATATGGTAAGAGCAACAAATCATTTTGGTGACTCATTATTTACATTATTACACTGACGTTACAGGAATTAGGGTCAATTCATACTAGCGCAGAGTCGAAGCGCATCGAAGCGTCAAATTCCTCACAATCAAAGCGAAGACGCACGAATGCGCGCGTATTCGCGTGAATTAGCGCGAGAATACGCGCTTTTCCGTGGATTTAGTGATGGACACCAGGTGCTTGTTGAAACTCGTATAAAATGGTTGACATTGATCTTGCTATGATGTTTCTCGTCGTTTTCCATTGTGATTCACTTCGACACAAGACAGTTTCCGTCCGATTCCGATTGCCGACTGACCAGACGGCGCGTAGTTAGCCTAATAGCCGCTTGGCTTCGCGCGAATGCGCGCGCACCAATCAGAGTTCAGGAGCAGGCGCGCGAATTCCCTCGAATGCGCGTGAATTCGCGCGTCTTTTTTTTCCTGGGAAGAAATATGTGCATTACATTGTGGAAATAAGGGTGAATTTGCTATATTAAGTTTCGGATTGACGCTTCGGTGCGCTTCGACTCTGCGCTAGTATGATTTGACCCATAATATAACCCAAACAAATAGAAAAGAGATAAAAAAATGACTTCCCACGCAACTATTATTATGGAGCCGTGATCAGACCCATGGCTTCCGAGTTAACGTGGATTTTTATTGCAAAAGCAAGAACTTTTTATGCAATAAGTATGCGATCTCATGCCTTCTTCAATGAAAAACACGCTCTTCCATTATTAAGTACTGTATATTCTATCTCATACTTTACATACAACAAGCATACAAACTTCCGCTCACACGGAATAATAATGATGCGTGCCAAATCTATTGTATATTTCATCTGAGCTCAATTAGGTGCAAGAATACCTTGTACCTACTTTAAATTTTTTGAGTGGCTAAAATATTTATACGGCTGGGGGGAACTATGCACCCTATAGCGTGACGTACTTTGATTCCATCCCTGTTAGGTGTGACGCCTTGTCATCTGAGGTTAGACTTTCATGATATTTTTATAAGGTCTAATATCAAAAACTAAAATGTAAAAAACTAGTACGTAAAATAATAGAAAAAATTATACAGCATCTTCCCTAAAGCGCAAAACATTCAGTAAATAATTAATTTATTATGAATCATTTTAATTTCTTAATTTGTTTTAAATGGTTAGCAATCATGTTATGCGATGAGAAAAATATAAGAAAAGAAAGAACAATAACTGAAAAGGGAAGAATAGAAGACCTACGTAGACTTATGCTTGGAATGTATGAAAAAAACTTCGTGACGTGTCGATAGCAAGCTCACCACGCAATATGAAATTAATATGTAACTTGAACAAATATAAAATTATTATAAAATTTATAATAGTTCGCTTTATTATATATCATTATAAACATAATCCGTATGTACCCTACCTAAATATGAAAGGCTATCATATTAATCATTCTTTGGCCTATAAATGTAAAAAAACAAAATAAATGTCAAGTTCAATTGTGTCCTGGTTTCGGGAATGGCTTACCGTAAGGATGGCGGGATGTGTGTTTCAATACGTAGTATTACTATATAGTTTGGGTGTAATACGTATTAGTAAAAATAAGAATGTAAATTAGTAAATAAACTGACAAGTTGTGTACATGCCGTTTGAGTAATAAACACAAACTGTCCTACACTAGTAATTACATGCCTTAGTAAAAACACTATTTTAAGAACGCCTGTAAGTCAGTAATAGTATTTTGGAATTACATTAGCATTAAAAATTTCAATGCTAATATAATAACAGAAGAACAATTTTCCACAGATGGTACTTCCTCTGAAACTAGAAATATATACTATATAGTGCTTTGTTTTTTATTATGAACTTGCATATATTTGATGGTTTTTGGTAAGGTTGTTCTGCGAAATTTGCAACACCGAAAGTGTAGAACCGTCTCCTAAAAGTGTAAATAAAATGTAAGGTTAAGAGAAAAGTATAGTGTACTCTATCACAGTGTATTTAGGTGTAAAGCTTTAGTGAATATCTGCATGGTCTGCTGTAGATATAGGATATGGATTGTCATTCTTCTCGCTGTGACAATACAAATACACAATTAAGTAACATAAGTTTCTAACATGACTATTACCTGTACACTGCAATGTCCCCTCCAATTGTTCCATTGAAGTCCAAAGAAGATGGTTCTTGTTAAAAGGAAAAGAAAAATATGATTTTAAAGTGATATCATGTTTTAATCAGTATCTGAGTCTACATTAAGAAGTTTATCGTATCACCATTAGAATTCTATCCTTGGTAGTATTAGAAGTCCATAACACAATGTGTTGCCAAACATGTGAGCAAGTCAAAGTTACATATAATTTTTTTTTGTTTGAGATCTTTAGGCTTGTGTTTGTGATCTATGATAATTGCGTTGATATAAAATATATTACCTGAACGTTTCCACACTCTTGGGATTTCTACATACTTTGATTCATTAATGTTACGGCCACAAATACAGATGATAGAGACGTTAATTCGTCTGAAATTGGAAAAGATGATGATAAACTGTTTTAAGGGTTAATAAAATTTACTTACTAGATCGAGCACAGAATAATAAAATTTTAATAGTTTATATGTTACTGCATTAATTTAATAAAATACCTGTAGGAACCAACAATTTTCAGTAGATCACAGTTAACATGATACAGCCACTTTGTGCAAGAACGTAGTTCCTCGCTTACTTAAGCAGCCTGGTATGCAGCACTTACGATAAGCCACATTGAAAAACTCAATAAACAGGTATGTGGAACGAAAATGTATGGAAATTCTTTCAAACGTTTAGTAAATATGCTCAACACAAGTAGTAAATATGGCGGCATTTTTGAATGCATGCTAATCGACCGACAACGTCATATAAATTGACTTTATTGGTGGTTTAGAAGCTTCAGTTTTGAACACGGCACGACACAAAATGGGAAAGGCAACTGTCAAGTATATGAAGGTTACGCCCCGTGGTAATAACGTCAATGTTATTGGCAATATTATTACCTTTTCTTAGTTTTCCACTGCTGGTAATCTTCACAGTAATCTGTAAGGGTTACGGGCATCGAGGCGGACCTCATAACCCGGGTAGGGTCGCGAGGGGACAACTATCCCCTCGGTATAGTTTAACGGGGCCGCAATAATTTGCGGGTTCGCCATCATGGCTTATGGGCTGTGTGGTGTGTTGTCGGAGCGCGAACCTCGATGACTGTTCGGAGCGCGATGCACGACGACTGTTCGGAGCGCGTAGCTCGACGACTGTTCGGAGCGCGTAGCTCGACGACTGTTCGGAGCGCGTAGCTCGACGACTGTTCGGAGTTTAACTTCGCCCTCCCCTTCTTGGTTTTACGTTTCGGTTGAAACATGCTAAGACCGGGCTATCCTATTAAGTACACAGAACATTGATATACGACTACATTCTGTCGTTATCAATATTCTGTGTTATAGGCCAAATTAAACATCTTTCTTTTTTCCTTGTTCTTTATACAAGAAGTTTACAATCATACAAGATTCCCGATTTCATACTGACCTGTCACACAAAATTGTCCAAGATTGTACATAATATGTAATTGTAAATGAAGTGGTAGATATGATATAATCATATTTTTTGCAGTCAACTCTACACACATGATTTAGAGTCAATATTTTAAAGCATAGTACAAAAAGCAATGTCAGTTTTACACAATTTTTGACAATTGCTTACCATTAGAACAAAACAGGAATGGGCTGGAAATAATTATTATATGAAATGTTTGATAAGGTATGTTCTTAACGTCTTATTATAATAGAAATATATCTGAATGTATGTTTTGGGTAGAATTTGTGCAAAGCAAAGAAAGAATAATAACCGGTATTATCATTTATTCAAAAAAATATTTAAAAACATTAATAAAATCGAAAATGGAAAACTACCAGATTACAAAAATGCCATCACACACATCATCATCGTCATCACATGCGCTGGATAGAATACTAGTCCTGAGAGGTATGGAGAGCATGTTCTCTAACCATTATACGATATGTAACAAAAACGCTGCTGTTCCTGCCAAGTGCATAACCATAAACGATATTAAATTCTAAAAATGCATGTGACTTAATAGTACTGTTCAACCTAAAAATACAAAATAAATATGAAATCACCACCATATTATTGTAATTCAAAAAATCATTTTGAATGAACGGCGCTTAAAGTTGTGGCAGATACCAGAGATGGTAAGCATTTCCCCTGAACGTGTTTTTAACATTTTACACCAACATTTGCGAATGATAAATTTAAGGGATGCCACTCACTGTTAACCAAAAGCAACGTTGAGGGGACGATTCGTCGGAGTGTTTGGCGCTGTTTAAGCGTGGCACTGAGTTTTTGCGGCGTCGTGTGATAGTAGATGAAACATGGATACAACAAACAAATCTGAGCAGTGGACTGAAGGCGGAGAACCTGTGCTGAAGGACGCAAAATCGGTTTTGTCGGCCGGCAAAGTGATGGCGACTGTTTGTTGGGATGCTCGAGGGATGATTTTACTAGAGAGAGAGAGAGAGTGAGAGAGAGAGAGAGTACTATGGAAGCTTACTGCAAAAATTTAGTAAAAAATTCAATAGAAATGGCTTCATTTAGCTAAAAAGAAAGTTTTATTCCACCACGACATTGCACCTGTGCATACCCCAGATCTTTTTGTGTGTGCGAGTTCCACTAATTCCCGAATCTCAAGAAATGGTTAGGTGGCCGAAGATTTTCATCAAATGATGAAGTCATTGTCGCCGTAGACGAGTACTTTGAGGGGTCGGAGAACATTTTATCAAACTGGTGTAACGGCATTGGAGAAGCGCTGGACTAAAGGCATCGATGTAGAAGGAAATTACGTTGAAGAATAAAATTGTTTTAAATAGGTTGTTAAAGGTTTTCTTTGTCGTAACGGATACTTATCAGTTTATACTTATAATTTATATCACTGCTGGTCTTCTCCACAGAAACTGTGGGGGGTTACGGGCATCGAGGCGAACCTCATAACCCGGGTTGGGTCGCAAGGGGACGACTATCCCCTCGGT
>JAFELO010000507.1:278927-330201 GCA_017140195.1 Eumaeus atala
CTTGCCTCCTATACCTCCGGGGTTCCAGTAAGCGACCCTGAGTTCGTCACGATCCATCACTGGCTCCCCGTTGGTTGGCTCCGTGCGTGTGCAATTTGCGCCAATTTATATCAGTATATATTTATCGGATACTTTGAACTGCATTGCCATATCGAAACTTAAAGTTACTAATTATAAGGTACACGTCTTTACGTATACTTTATAATATAACTCAAGTAAAATAAATTACTGAAGATGTGGTATGGTCTTAAAATGTTAGGACAAAACTCTAGAAAAAGAAGTTAGGCCGAAGGTTGTGTGTGCGAATCATGCTCACATCATAGATTGGATGAATTTATCTAAGTAATGCATTGTTAAACAAAACTACCGAGATACACCGTCAGCGTCTCAAAACAGTCCGTATAAAAGATGTGCATAATTTAAAATAAAGTTATGCACGTGTTAAAAAATATTATCACGAACGTTAGGTTGTCTTTACTTCTAATTTAAAAATATGTTTTAAGTCAAGAACTACCTACTAGTATTACATTCTTTTTGGAACTAGCTTCAATGTGATTTCTCAAAACAATTTACAATATACAAAAGATGTAAAAAAAATATTAATTAAATAAGAGGTAGTGCCATGCTACATTGCGACAGAATTGGGCCGGCACGACCTCTCGCTCACATGATACCTACTTAAAGTGTCATATTCGGTGTCAATTGAGGTATTGGGGTGAAAAGAAGGACTACACATAGTAATTATGCTGATGTTCATGGGCGTCGGAAGTCGTAAAAAGGATGTGTGTATGTGTATATATATATATATATATATATATACATCCTTTTTTACGACTTCGATATACATATATATACACATATATATATATATATATATATATATATAATAAAAAAATATAAATATTATTAAAATATTTTCGTTACCAAGTACAAATTTTGTAAATCTGGCAGTTTTTACTGGTGTTATATGTATGTGAGCGATAAGTATCACTACTTTCGTGCCGACCCGATTCCGCTGCAATGTAGCTATTACTTAAGGATTAAATTACAGAGAAATCCTACTGATAAAATAAATTATAGAAAATATTTAGCTGCAAGAAATTGAAAACTTTCATTTTTTAATATAAATACTTGGGTATCCAATAATGTAACAAATAAATCTAAAATATTTCAACAGAAGTCTATAATTTTATTATACTTAATAAATTTAAAAAATCTACTACACATTCATACACCGGCGAAGTTCACATTCCAATTTGTTGAGCTAACACAGCGTACATGGCTAATGCTGTTAGGCCTACTGCAGCAGAGTGCACGGCGCGAAGCCCCAACATATACCAAGGGCTCAGTGATAAAAGGCCTCCGGCGGCTTCCTCCATCAAGGTTCTGTAGGGCGTGACCGCTAGTAACGCGACCACGAGAGGAAAATACCGCTGCGGGAGATCGCTGCGCGTCCATAGCCACACCAGAGCTGCAGTAGCTGCATGCTGCAGTAAGGCTACGTTGGATTCTGCACACGAGCGGACGTATTTCCAATCAAATTCGGAGCCCCTCGCGCCTATCCATAGAGGAAGGCTTCTTGTTACTATTACCTATAAAGATAAGTAAAATTATATACAACATTCATATTCTTCATTCGACTTTATTGGTACAATTGTTTTTAATTTTTAGTAAAACTTTATGTTAAGCTGGCAAATGCGTGACGAGGGTTTCGAAAACGAGGCAAACGACAGTCGAGCGAAAAAATTTAATGAAGATAGAAAGTGCGTTATATGCAAGTTGTGCCCTGTATATCTATTCGTACTTATATCTCTGTCGACATAAGTTACAAAAGATATACAGTTGATAAGTTTCCTATTATCACTGACACTAAATAGGCCACATAACTGTCATGAATTTGTTTTGATTGACATTTATTAATCTTGTATGTGTGGAGGGTACTTAAATAAAAATATAGTTTTCGAACTGGTTATATCATTTTATTGGGGACGAGGGAAATTAATAGTTTTTTCGGCGAATTGGTAGTGAGAGCATACAGGAATTGGTGGTTGCAATCAGTTTGATGAGCGCTAAGTTAATTTTACGGATTTAAAACGCCAAATGCGGGATCGTCTAGTACTGGGCATTCGAGACGAACGCTTGCGTCGGGATTTGTTCAGCAGTAGCAGTACAAACCTGTCTCAACTACCAAGCTACGTTTCCTGACTTGTACGCCAGTGCTACGGAAGTGAAGCAAAGTCCGTCCATCGTCACTGAACCTATGGACATCAGTAGAATTAAATCGAACGAGTGCCAACGCTGTCACGGTTACATCAGCCGGGCGAGCGCTGTAAATTTCTTAAAGCGAGATGCTATCACTGTCAGTGCTTTGGTCACATTGCAGCGGCATGTAACAAAAAGACCGGCAAGGTACATCTGTGGAGTGAAGGGAACCAGGCGGACAATGACACGGGGGAGGTGGCTGAGAAAATGAAGGGTGTCTACAATTGTTTAGATACTAACCGTCCTCCAATAATTTTGCGAGTGTTAATATTGATGGCGCCAAACTTCCTATGGAATATGGACTCTGGAGCATCGAGGACTATCATATCAGAGGAAATATGTACTAACTTGTGGTTGTCGCCTCCACCTCTTAATTCTACAAATTTAAAGCTAATGACGTGGACACGAGATGAACCGAAGGTAAAAGGTATGGCGAATGTTCGCGCAGTTCTTGGCGGTGCAAGCGCAGTGCGAGCTCGTAGTAGTCGCCAGACGTGGACCAAGCCTGTTGGGAAGAAATTGGTTTCAACCCTTAGGGATGGATGGAGGTAGCAGGCATGTGTTAGTCCGATGAAAAGATTTCATCTTATAAAGAAGAATTCCCTGGGTTATTTAAAGAAGGTTTATGCTTATATAACGGACCGGAGGTTATCGTTACACATACGACCTAATGCAACTCCTCGGTTTTTGAAGGTGTGACCTATTCCGTTTCCTTTGAAGAAACAAGTAGAAGAAGAACTTCGCCGATTAGTAAATCAAGGAGTTTTACTGCCTATTAGATATTCCGAGTGGGCTACACCCTTAAGAATTGTTAAAAAAGGTGATGGTTATTTGCGAATATGCGGCGATTATCGTTCTACGGTAAATGCAACAATTGATGTAGATACTTTTCCATTACCGCCGTCCACAGAAGCTTTTGTGAAGCTAAATGGCGGTCGTATCTTTACAAAACTTGACCCTAAAAACGCATACACTCAAGTGAAGGCTGACAGAGAGACTGCGAAGCTGTTAACACTTATTACACCGATCGAGCTCATGCAGGTGAATAGATTGGTTTTCGGTGTGAGTGCAGCCCCTGGTATATTCCAGCGATTGATGTCGACAATCTCTCAGATGTGGAAGGAGTAGCGTGTCTCTTGGACAATATAGCAGTTGCTGGTAAAGCGTGGGAGGAGCGCAACCGTCGATTACGGGAGGTACTACTAAAATTACAAGTAATCGGCTTCAGACTAAATTCGGAGAAGTGCGTTAAGACCATAAGCCTCTGGTCCCATTGTTTAATAGGGAGAAACCTATACCGGACCAGATATCTCTACTAATGTTGCGTAATAATTATGAGATACAATACAGGCCAGGAAAGTAATTTGTAACGCCGGTGCTCTCAACAGATGGACTACCCCCGAGACTTCTGCAGCCACAGATGAAACAAGGAAGTGTTGTTGTTAGAGAAACAGCCAAGCGGTTGGAATCTCGACGCCTAGAAAATTGCTTGAGACTAAAAGAGATCCAGTATTGCAGAAAGTTTTGTTTCACGTCCTACATGGAACAGCGATTCTATGCTTCAGCCGTTTTGGACACGGAGGATTGTTTATTCTGGTGCAACAGAGTCATTATACCTGCGTCTCTTCAAGAGCAGGTACTTAAGCTTTTACATTCTCCACATGCGGGGATTGTCCAAACGAAAGCATGTCTTAGAGGCTATGTATGGTGGGCGGGGATTGACAAACAGATTGAGAGGACTGTGGGAGCATGCGAACACTGTCAGATGGTTAGGAATAATCCATCAAGAGACCTGCAGACATGGATAGCCACAGATAAACCATGGAGCAGGATCCACATTGATTTTGCAGGGCCATTTCAAGATAAAACCTTACTTGTTCTAATCGATAGTTACAGCGAATGGTTTGAAGCTGAGATAGTACCTTCGACAAGCACTGCCTCAGTTCTAACTGTGCTGAAAAATTTTTTTGCTGCCCAGGGACTGCCAGACACTTTGTTATCGGACAATGGCAGAGCTTTCAGCTCTGAAGAGTTTAATGCATTCTTGTCTAAGAATGGTATCAGGCATTTGTACTCTCTGCCGTATCACCCGGCCACGAAAGGTCAAATAGGACGTGCAATACAGACGTTTAAGAATAAACTGTAGAAATTGACTGGTTCCAGTGTGCCATGGAGTGAGGAGCTGAGTAAGACGCTATACTATATTCGCACAGTGCCTAGCAGTTCAACAAATAAAACGCCTGCGGAACTTTTGAACGGGCGGCGGTACAGGACAGCAGTGTCCAGTCTCCATCCTGACTCTGTACCGTCGAGACCTGAGCTACAATAAGAAGCCGCGGAGCAACGACCACCTGGTAGGAAGTTTACAGAATTGCAACCGGTACTTGTACGTATGTACGGGCGAGGTAAAAAGTGGCAGAGAGCTACAATTGAGATAGTTGAAGGACTCAGCTCTTATAGGGTGAATACGGAAGATGGAGAGCTCCACCGACGACACGCAGATCAGATCTTGGCGCAGATTATCGTAAAAATCGCAAATGAAAGCAGATCTAGATCAACTTCACCGGATATACCTATTGAAATTCCACCACCAGAGTTTTTGTAATTTCGTCTATTTAGTCTTTTATTTGTATGGGGGTATATACAATATATGTTATGTATTTATTGGATTGACATTTATGAATATTGTATGTGTGTAGGGTAGTTAAATAAAAAATATGGTTTTGCTTCATACTTTGAACTGGTTGTATCATTTTAATAAAAATACTAAATAGTGCAACACAGTATGTATCACTAAAAAGTGTTACTTCAACCGTGTGGTTTAAAGCACATTTTTTACATAGCATATTATTAAGAAGACTTAAGCCCAGCAGTGGATGGGCCGGCACAACTGTTTTGATAACTCACGCTTACACGCTTGTCTATAAAGTGATGGTTATGTTTCGTGCGATTTGTTAGGAGCCGATGTATATATGTATATACGATGTATAGGGTGACTGAGGGTCAAGCATTTGCATATGCGGGTTTTGGTGGATGGTAGTCAATAGTTAGCTTGGTCTACCTCTTTGACCCATTAACCCCATAATTTTCTTGGAGTTCTTGGAACAACATAAAGGTTAACAATACGCTTCAGGTTGCAAATTGAAATGCTGAATAAATAATTCTGTATAGGATGGTTTTAAGTAGCTTTATGGGTTCCATAGCCAAATGGCAAAAAATGGAACCATTTATTTCATCATGTGCATCTGTCTCTTATGTCATGGATGTTTTACTCGGAGGTTATGGGTGCTGTATGTTTGAAATTTGGAAGGTAAGTGTATATTATTAATGACAAAAAAATTAGATAGAATGATTTTGAAAAATATAATCATTAAGGGTATAGCTGAGAGAATTGTCATTGTATAGGTCTTCACAAATGGCATGAAGATTTTTTTGCTTAAACTTTTAGAGATATTTGCTTCTAAAATGGATTCCATCATATTAAATGTTTAAATATAAAATGGCTGCAATTTTGAACTCAAATAAATCCTCATATCCCAGCCTTGAGGATAGGATGCTGGAAAAGACCATCAAGAAAATAGTTGTAGATCTGGATAAGGCCAATTATATGTTGGGATGTAGATAGAAATTAAATAATTGTCTTAGTTTCATGGCATTCACTATGAGACTTCATTTTATATTTCTATGTAAATATATTTCAAGGGGTAGTCATGCTGCATTGCAGCCAAGCTAGTAGTAGATAGCCTGCTGTAGGGGAGGAGGAATGAAGGACAACAATTATGTGGATGATTATAGGTGTTGACAGTCATCAAACCTGGTTACTTGCTTGTCATCCTATAATATAAAACAAAAATCTGTGGAATTATATGGCTACGAATATTTTTCCACATATTACTATACCTCTGCGCTTGCCCAGCCTATTGCAGCTGTTAAAATTTTTGCATGACCCTTGCCCGGGATTGAGTTTAGTGCAAAATAGAGCCCAAGTAGGTCAGCCAGGTCAACTGTCGCTTTTAAAATTTCCTGAAAATATATGAACTGGCATTGGTAAAAATGTGATAAAAAAGCTATTTAAATCACTAAACTCACTTAGTAGTCATCTATCCGCATAATATTATACATGCAGCATACAATTTATACGAGACCACATTTTACAAAACACATTGCCCTCATTATTAAATATGGCACAAAATTTGTTTTTATTCTTAAAAAAATAATATGCCAAAAGAAAGAAAAAAATCTTCAAAGTAGATTTTTAATACAATGAGCGGCTCTGATAATACAATCAAAATGGCCCCGAAGTAGTCGTTTTGTGACACAGAAATAAATTGAAAGCCTTGCCAAGAAAAATTTCATATGTTCTGGCTATTAAAACTATCAATTTGGAAACATTATTAATTGATTGAGTCCCCCCAATTTGCCTTTGGCAGTATTGAAAACAGGCTTGCCTGCGATATACAAACTCTGAGCTAATTGGGAGCATGTGTAAGAAATTATGATTAAATATTAATCATTTATACCAAATTCGATCAGGACTAGGGTTGGACGATGGTGGATTGGCTCTGGGGACATTGAAATGTTTTTATTAAGTGGTTCTACTGAAATCTAGATCCTACTATACTCCTTAAAGAAACCGATTTATTCCCCACCATTCAGTTTAAAGAAGTAGAAGATAAATACTTACTAAGAAAACATCATATTCTCCACCATCAGCGACGCTATCGGAATCCGGAAAGAATGTAGCCAGGAGTAGCATTTTACATAGTTGTGTGAATATGTATAGTGTACCAGCATACATACATTTAGAAAAAGAGGCATACTCAGCACTAAAAAACAAATAAAATCATGTAAAAGTGAACTTGTAAATTGAGTGTTTAACCTAATTATTTTTTACCTACATTCCAGCAAATTTGTATGCCATATGATAAGGTGCGTAAACTAGCGCAAGACAATTTCCAAAATGATATAACGTCATTATTTTAAGAAAAGGTTTAATCAATTTGTGTAATTCAATTATAAGTTGAATTCTAATTTCTATGTTTCTGTAATCAAATTAATCTTAAATTTGCAGTCTTTGAGAGTTGAAACTTATCACAGACTTAACAGCTGTCAAATGACTCCTAACATCTTCTTCTTTTATAAGTCTTTCATTTTTATTGAAACAGGCTAAGACCGGAGGCCATATTCTTTATCTGTCTTCTGCCAATAATAGCTGGTAGATTTTGCACAGGATAAAATATGCTAAAAATGTTTATGTTCAAAAAAAACTATGGTTGGTGACATTTTCCATTCATCTTATCTTTACACATGTAATTGTAATATGTATCTATTAAATACATTTTGCAGATGTTGCGTTAAAGAATAATAAACCAATGCACCAAACAAACTATCCATTTTAAATTATAACAATGACATGTGTAAATTGCTTAGTCAAAGATGTCCTTTTACAATTTAATTATTAATAGTTTATTAATAATCCTGTTTTTAATTATACCATTAATGATAATTATATATAATAAACTAACTTAATAAATATATTTTTGTAATTTTTAACTTCCAGCTGGAACAAAAGTTGAACTTTAAATGTATATTATTTAAATGTATATATACAAGCTTACCTTAGTTTGGGAGCCATTAGTAAATTATGTAAATTTTTAACATGTAATTTGCGAATAATTTGATTTGCATTGATTTGACTTAATATTTAAAAAATCAAAAGAATAGGAATTATTACGTCAACATTACACACGTCAAAGAAATGTCAAATGCCATTTGTCTGTATGTCAAGGGAATGTCATTTGTCAATTGTCAATACCAATGACTAAAAACTAACTTTATTTAATGCCGAATTATTGTTTGCATATCGCATTATGTTTAATTAAAATGTTTGAATATGTTTAATGCTATATTCGAAACAAAATGAACCACGACAACATTAATAGTATTAAAAAAATATATAATATTTGGTTTGCTGTGGGTAGGTAGGTATTAAGTTTGTTAAACCTTAATGATTAAATAAATGTAAACATTTATTTTGTTTACTTTATTATTTATCACTATCCTTTGTTACACTTACATTTGCAATAATATCTAGCATTGTTATATTTTTATCGCTGCTTTTGGAGTAAGGGGAAGTCAGGAGTGAAGAAAGAGATAAAAAATAAGGGGTGTAATAAAAGGGGTACTTTTTAACCCTTTGGTTTTTTAGCACACGCGCAAAAGGGTTTGGGCCTTGTTAACCAATAGCAGAGTAGGATTTTGTAAAATTTAGATTTTATTCGTACAATCAATTCACAGTGTACGGAACGGTGGGAGCCCCGCTTGCCTCTGGTTTCAGTACCGATTTAAACTTTCAACTATTAGCATGCTTTGGACAGATGTATTGAATTCACATGTCTGCTAGTTGCATTTACATATAGCAAAATAAATAATTGTATATTGTGAGGTGATATATCTTGTAAATTTAATCGGATTGAAAGTTTACTCGGTAAGATTTTATATTATTCATATTATGAGACATAATTTGATTTATGTAATTGTAATTGTAGTAGCTATTTAGATATAGTTTTAAGTATATAATGGCAAATTATACTAGTAATAATATTGTCCTTCTGAACATGTTTATATCTGTTGAATACTAAATATAATAAAATTACAATGGATTTAAAACATGTTTTCAGGCGAAAGTTGATTATTTAATAAATAAATATACAATAAAGTGGTTCTCCTAGAGACAGATATAGATGTAAAATAAAGAATTTGAATGAATATATCGACATGAATAAAATAATAAAAATAATGCTATGGGCCTAGATGCATTAATGAGTCCTTAACTCCATAATACCAACTAATTAGTTCTTTTTCCACTGTTACTCGACATATACAGAGAAGGCAGAAAAATTCTTGGGCAAGCTGCCTATCATACCAATCTGCTCCTCATAGGGCTGTGGCAAATTACTGTTTGCACTAGATTAAGTATACTTGCTGTTTAATGTTAACTAATTCACTGCTTCTTCATCTTAATCCATCCCTAAGAACACAGTAATACCAACAGTATTTTTATCATCAAAGGCGTAAATTGATTTCGCAATATCCACCGGTGCAGTAGTCCATCTACCCGCTTGCTTGGTCTGATCATTCGACTATTTAGTAGGAAGTGCTCTTACAGGTTTCAATCGTAGCCCATCCATTAATTCTCGTAGAACTTGAGGTTCGCGGCGACGTAAATATCACATCAGTCCGACTTAAAATTTATTCCTCCGTAAAAATATTTAACTTTGTGTTCTGTAGGTAAACGTAGGCTACGTTCTCACACCTATAGGAACTTACTGAGATGCTTGTCTTGTAGGCCTCTTACTTTACACCACAGTCACTCCGGTTCTGGACACTCCTTATCCAATTTTTTTTCTATGCTTCGATGTTATTTGTCCATCGTGCCGCTGGCGAGGATATCCTTCCCTTATTACCTTCGTCCACCTACTGTATTTCCGCCTGGCAAGATGTACTGCCTACTTTTTTTTGTTGTCGCGAGGAAACGCATTTACGCGCCTTCACTGGCCCTGGGTGGGGTCCAGTGATGTTTTGGGACTCCCGGCACATGATAGTGCCGAATACCCATTAAAACCACCGCGAGTGCCATCGGTGCCGTCCTTGGTGACAACAAGTCCCGGAATAACAAATCGTTTGGGCACCTCGACGGCTAGTCAGTCCCCTAAGGGACCGGCTCCACCTCCACAGATGGTGTTGCCCGCACTACAGGACAACCCCACCGACTTTGGGACAGTGCAATGTGGTGAGGTTCCCATCCTCGCCCCTTGCCCCGTGCGCAAAAGCGCCTCCTCCTGTTGCTCTTTGGTCCCCTCTTCTAATAAGAGGGGTACCGAGAGCGCTTCCTCCTCCTGATCTTTAGTCCCTTCTTTTTATAAGAGGAGTGCAAAGATCGCCCTCGGTTCAATTGACTTCACCTGGGTTCACCCCAGGCTACTAAGCCCCACCGCCACGACGAGGCTTGAACCATGGTGGGGTGAACTGCCTGCCTGCATAATAACTTATATATTCCTTTCCCCCACATCCGCTACTCACCGTCGTCGGCTAATCTACTACACAGCTCCGAACCAAAGCCTGAAGCGCTCCGTGGCCCTTTGTGCTGCTTTGATCCGGTTCCTAGTCGTTAGGTGAGCGTCCACGTCTCGGCATCATATGTCAGGGACTACACACATTGGTAGTTGATTATGGCTTTCAAAACATTTTTTTTTTCATATTAATGACTAGTATTAAATCATATCTAAATAATAATATGTATAATTAATAAAAATAAATATCCATAACTAAAGTTAATACGTAACGTTAATCGCTACACAATTTAACAATGGATAGTCGATATACCTGTAAATTACTTTTTACGCACCTTATTTTTGCATGTACGTAATGACCAATGATTCTAATTCGTGATTGTCAGGAGGTCAGACGGGAATCTTTTTAGACGTTCTATGTAAATCATTACTTAGTCCTCCCCTACGTAAGGCTGTTAGTAAGTACGAAACAGTAGTTTAGTCATGTTCCTGTCCATGTTATAGTATTACAGTCATGTACATCATGTTATTGCACAGAACAGGTACATATTATATGACAGCCTAATATATTCTGTATATTCAGCCAAAAATTGTATTCGTACCTAAGTTCTTTACTACCTTACCTACATATACCTTACTTTATCTAATTATTATCTCAAATTTTACAATAGCTTATCATCAAACTCCTTTGTAACACGCGGTTACAAATTTGCGCCGGCTGACTGATATGTGTTGTAGAGACATCGTCTCTCAAGGTACATCTGCTGCCATTTGCTAAAAAGTTTCTTGTATATATGATATCAAAAGGGGGACAGAGGGAACCAAGTGCCATACAGAAGAAACAACGATATCTATAGAACAAACAAAAACCATCAATATCTAAACAATAGTAAATTTATATGAAATTTATTCAAACGTTAGCATTTGGATTTTTAAAAGCTTAGTTGTGATTTAATCTGCCAGCATTTCAAGCAGACTTTTATCTATTGCTTATATTGTTTGAATGTTTTCCACCTCGTACAGTTATGCTGGACACGTAGCATGACTGATTATGATTACTTTTTTGAATTAAGATGAATACTGAAGCCCACATACAACCGCTTTCTACTTTTCCTATGCGTTGTCCTCCTTTTTTTCTCCCCTCCAATGGGCCACTGGTTACTCACAAACTGCACGAAACTAGCTAGCGAGGCCCCCCTCCAGTCGTACCGGCCCAATTCCATTGCAATGCAGCTTTGCACTATCGCTTAATAAAATTACTACCACCTCTTGACTAATTGATGATATATAAGTAGATAGCTAGTTAGTCTACTTCCAAACCTGTAACATGTCAAAATTGTAAAAAAGCACTTGCGTTATTAATTTTCATGCGCATACTAAAAGCATTTTCTAAAATTTTTAATTATCCCACGGTACCTAGCCACTCAAGAAAGTGCTAATTTGGCAACGAAGGAAAAAAACGACGCGAATGTATCTGTATCCATATAATGTATTTGTATTCATATAATGGCATATAATTTAATACAATAGTTTCGAGTGGAATGGGAGCCAGTTTTCAGCGTAGTTCACTCACGTAATCCCTCCATTATAGCATTGTCCTCTCACAATGGAGATGGAGAATAAAGAATCGAGGCCATTAGGTAAATTTCCTTATTCATTTTTTTGCGTGACACCCTCGGCGTGTAAAAAGCGGGGAAAATGCTATTTATCATGTGGAGATGCGAGGACGTTTCGAGATCTCAATCTTATGGTGGCGTGATGGTTTTTGCACCCCAAGCCTCTTGTTATCGGTTCAGGTAGTCCTGTACTATATACGACTGGTGTCTAAGGCTTTAAGCCATTACGGTATAATCCATTTTGTTATATTTTATATACTTACGCATATACATCTTCAGTTTATATAATATGATACTTATATATATTTTAGTTATAAAATATTTCAACACTGATAAAATTGATCATATAGAATTGGGTATGTGAAATTACAGACGCTCTTTTTTTAAATACAATGATAATGTAAGTAAGTTAATAAACGTCTTTGACGGAGTTAGTTTTAGGGAACATGGCAACATTTTCTAAAAGAAATACTCATCCGCTAAAACTTCAGAACGTAGTGATGTTACAATCGAAAAATGATTTCAATTTGGAACGCAGCGTCGATACATGCATTATTCAACTCACGTGCATCGCAGGCGAGTGCGGCAGGCAGATAAGCGTGTACTGAGACGAAAATGCCTAGAGTCCGAGTCGCCGGGGGCCTTATCGGAAACGGCTTACATTGACCCCATGCAAACTCCCTAATGCGACATTCCTCACGGGCCCTCGGCCCTCACTACCCCTACCCTCCGATCGATCTCGATGCAAAATTACTCCCCGCCGCAGGGGACGTTAGTTTTGTTTCATCATAATTTTATTTTATTGCCGTACCGTACATCTTACTCACGGACAACAAATTATTGCCCTAAAGATATTGTTTTTTAGGATCAATTCTAAATTTATTGAAACAAGATTTGAGCTGATTATTCTGAAATTGAAAGTTTTTTAAAGTAGTAGGTAAATCATTATTGTCATCAATCGTTATTATAAGACACATGTAGGTAATCAGCCAATATATAGCCATAGCCAAATCTACCAAGCATTAACCTAGCCTATAAAATCATATTTTTATATTATGCATGGTATACCTTTAATGATGCTAAGAGAAGTTATTACATGTGCTTTGAACAGCTTTTACGGGAGTTGGACAAAAAACAGCTCCGACATTGAATAAATATTTGACTGATATAAGAAAAAAATACTTCACAAAACATAGGATCGTATTTCACCGCAAATTTATGCGTATATATTCACCCATCGCTCAATATTCAGTGGCATATGAAACCGTGTCGGACTTTTTGATCAGTCGCCAAATATCGAAGCGCGCTCAAGCCCGACGCCTATACATACGTAATGAACTTGGACCTTCAGCTGCGAACGCTCATCTAATGAAAACACATAGGTACCTCGGTAATACAATATCAATATTTCATCAATTCACAATTCATTCACTAACCGATCACAGCCGAAATTATTGGACCGATCAAGCCGAAAATGTACAAACAAAGACAGGATTTTTAAATATATATACTTATATAACTACGTAATGTTAATGTGATTGTCATATGACAAAGAATATAATAAAAAACAAAAATAACACCAAGGCTTATGCCTTATTGGCACTTATAGTTAATTATACTTTTATGACGTATGTGGTACGTATGTAAAATTAGTCACTAGTCTTTATTTACACCACAATAAACAAAAAGTACCTGAATATCGCTATGCAGTCACATCGCCCGAGCCCAAAATAGTAGAACATAATAAATAGATCTCTATGTATCTATGTATTATACCTACCTATGTGGTAGAAGCTAGGAGTAGATTTAGTTAGAGCGGAGAAGGTGCGTCTTGCCCAGATGATGCCGCAAACTAACTTGTCATATTTTGTACTGTTTGAAAGTTTTCGGTGACCTTGAAGGGAGGTAGGAAGGAGTGCAACACATCCGTAACAATTATGCGGATGTCTTTAGGCGTGTTAGTCAAAAGGCTTGTTATAACAGTCAAATATATTTTCGGTGCATTCATTATTAGCAATGTCATTTCATTATCCATTCGATTTAGATCTTACTAAGAACTGCGATAAGAAGCTAAAAAGAATATCTGGAATATTTACTTGTATTCTCAGCTTTGCTGTGAACACTTCTCAAGGCAATTTAAATAAAAGAACTATATTTCCTTTAAAATATTGTTCGTTTTCATAGTGACTACAACACCGAAGCGTGGCACTCTGGCGTTGAAAGCAATGCAGCCTGCATTGCTTTCAACTGCTCAAGGTTACGCATTTCGCCCCCGTTAATAGCTTATTTTAGATTCTTATTAATGGTATTCAAAAGTAATATATTATGTTCTCGAATATAAATAGACACTTCATTATTACGTTAGAATCAATCTACAAAGCACTATTTCACGTCCACGTGTCGTACTTGAATAGCTGCAATCACTCCCAAAATCTCAACCTTTTGATTCATTACTCTTTCCATACTTTTCGGTATAAAATCTGTTTTCATTGTAAAGTTATATAACAATACACATTACAAACAGGAGAGCAGTCACATAAGTGAAATCGCGGGGCGCTTCTAGTAATATGTGAATACGAAATAGGTAGTTGATATTATATACCTGAAAAGCTACATCTGTTTAGGTACATGTAAATTAATATGTATTTGCAAAATCCGTCAGAGCGCCTATATTTTTATGAAGTCATAAATATTAAACACCACATGCCGGCGCTAGTTTCAATTCAACACCGACGTGATCCCCTTAGATTTTAGGTTTTTTTTCTGTTCGCGGATTACGACGGTTTGATGTACGGCCGCGGGTGGCGGTAAATCAAATTTTGATTGCTATTTTCTTTGTGGAAAGTCGGAGTCTTCCTCGGGGAGATCCGCGGGCGCGTCCTGCTCAGAGGTTAACTGATCCCCAGACGATTTCCCGTCAATGTTTTCTTATGCACGGTATTACGGTATAGGTGTTTGGAAACACAATTCTAGGATATGTATTTTTTTATTTTTTTTTGTTAGATCTATAGGTAATAATAATATTATAAAGAGGTTAAGGTGTCTAACTTTATTTGGCGGTAGTAAGAGGTATTGCAGTGGAATTTAGCGGGCATGACCGGAGAGGTACCTTTCGCTCACATGATACCGGCGCAAGGTGACAGCTTTGTTGCTGCGCTTTTTATCATTGGAGGGAGGAGGAAAGGAGGACAATTATGAAAGGAGGATGTTTATGCACGTCAATATTGAATCATCAATCTCGCGCATTTTTATGGTTTCTTAGCCAAATGCCCAAAAATTGAACTTTTATAGTTTCGTCATGTCCGTCTCTTCGTTCGTAGCATAGATAGTTTACCCGAAGATTTTGGGTAGGGACTAGGTATACTCTCGAATGTCGTAGTCGTATTGTACGAATCGCCGCATTACATTACAGCTAGCCATTCTCAAAAGCAAAACTATGGTATGGAGGTTTCCTAAAAGTTATTTTATTATGTTCATACTTTGTGAGATATTTACTGGAAAAGTAGTGAAAACCTCTAACTGATCTACTGAAGGAAAAAAAATTGAGTTGATTGGTTACAAAAGATACAATTTGACAGTTTCAAATGTATTGGATTTCTTGTTTGCTGCTACGGAACACTTTATAGGCAAGTCCAACTCTCTCTTGACCTGTTTATTTTATTTTAGACTCTCCTCGGTCGGCCCAGTTTAACTGGAACATGGCACCGCTTACAGATTTGATTCTTCCTACTACTAAATAACTATCTATTAAAGATAGTAATGAAATTTACTGTCAATTTTATACTTGCGAATGCTGTGTTTGAGACGAGAAACATAAAAGGGACTCAATCGCGAAACACCGCTTCAGGCGTAATAGTTTTTTCGTGAATCAACGGGGAATTGATACGAATTTAAGTTTACTTAAGGCTATCGAAATCAAATTTGTTTGGGTAACTTAATTTTATTGAAATAACCGAGACAGGACCCGCGCGACCGCTTGTGTGATCCGATTCCCTCCGCCCGCGATCAAATTCGGTCCTTTAAATATTTGAATTGATACCCGAGTAGGGGAAATAACTTTTATGAAAACAGATAAATACATTTGTACTATCCATAATGTAGACGACCTTTTTAATAGTATTGTTTTAAAACATTGTACCTACACGAAATGAAGTTAGATTACTATTTGTAAATTTGTACCTTTCGGAAGTCGGTAAGTCCACGGTTTCCACCATAGTCATTATTCTAAGAAATATAATTGGATAGCAAATAGACATAATTTCCTAAATTAATCTAGGTTTTATAGAAGTTATAGGATCCAGATTCTAGGGGAATTTAGGTAATGTTTACAAGTGTCACCAGATTGTTAATAAAATTTTACCCATAGTCGGTAGGTATAGGAAGTAATGCAAGTTAAACCCAGCAGTCAAGAAAATCATACAATTTTTCAATTGAAATTGAAAAATTGTTTGACTTTAAATTGTATGTAATGTAAAAAATAATAAAAATTGTATGTATTGTAATTTCAAAATTCCTTTCTTATTGGATGCAAGGGTGGCGATAAAAGCAAATGTGTTTAGGTGAGTATTTTCCGTAGTGTGTATGTTATTTTTTAAATACAGAACACAGAAAATAATACAAGTTAATAAAATAAAATGAAACCAAAACAGTCTATGTTTTCGCTGAGGTTTTAAGAAAAAGTATTTTTTAGGTCTAAGTAGTTAAGACACGCAATAAATGGCCAGCTTATAACCTGTCATTTATTTAATGTAAGCATCCATGGGGTTACTATTTATTTAAGAATACCGTGTGGTTTAAAAACGGGATTTATTTCACGATATTTTATTAGATAGACGTGAAAATACGGCGTAAGTATTGTAAGATTCGAAACACGGGATGTGGGCAGGGGCGGTGTGGAATGGGGCCTACCTTCGGATAAAAAAGGATCTCAAGAAATACTCGACCCTTTTTATACTAAATAGGCAGCTAACACGGCCTGAGTGGAGTTTCAATAGATGCTTTCTCGACGGAAGAAGCGACCTGTAAAGAATCGAGGGGTCCGTACACTTATCTATATGTAGCAAACGTGTCACAGTTTTCCCTTTATTTTTTACGCGTGCCGTCCTCCGAGGGATAAAAGGTGGAATTCTTTTTAAATTGGAAATGTTTTCTAAGAGGATTACGATTTGCGGAGGTGCTTACCGATTTGAGCTATTCGAAATGAGGGATCGTGTCCAGATCTTGTGTCATATCAGCCTTAATGTTTTTTTCATTTAAAAATTCTTTGAGAAGTGTCACTTGCCAACTATACCATCAAAATAAACGTGTCGCAGATAAGTATGGTATCAATTTGGTCACTATTGTATACCAAAAATTTCAATGACAAGGCCCATGATTAGCCGTTTTGACCATTTTTTGCTCTTACGTAAAATGTAACATTACGTTTACTTCAGAAACGTCATGTAGAAGTAAAATAAATAATTAAGGTTAACGGAGCTTGAGAAAGAGGTTATTGCTCCATTGCAGATGAGTTCAGTTGGCACGTGCAGGCAGGCTATCAGAAGGTAACCATTAACCGCAATGGAAACGGGTACCGATAGTTACTAAATCGCTCCAATTACTAGTCTGTCTGCCTATAATAAAATGCCTAAAGTAAATAGAGCTAGAAAATGTCTTTAAATATTATGTATATTGTGTATAAACTACTAGCGATCCAACCGGGCTTCGTCCGTTAATAACAGCGGTCGGATTGTTACCTTTGCAAATCGCTCTATCCATGGGTGAAAACTGCATGAAGTTTCGAGTATATTTTGAGAAAATCGATCACATACAGACACAGCTTTCGGGGGACTTTCTTTTGTAGTATGTATAGATATGACGTACACACGTCTATCTGGGTGCAGTGCCTAGGGCGTACGGTCTGACAGTAAGCGCCCCAGTCGATAGAATGGTAAAAGAATTTTTCATATCGGTCCAGTACTTTCGGATCCTATTCAATACGAACAAACAAATAGACAAACGACCAAATGTTTCCTTTTTATAGGAAGGGGTAGTGCCAGGCTGCATGGGAGGAGGTAGAGCCTTGCATAGTGCATGACATTACATCCTCATATGCAACGTAATTGGACCGGGACGACCGGGTCGGTAACTCTCGTACCGTCGTAACGTGACACCGACGGCGTCGCGTTACGGCGGTTTGTGAGTAGCCGGTGGCCCATTGGATGGGGGGGATAAAGGAGGGCAACGCATCGGCGTAGTAATTATGTGGATGTTTATATGCGTAGGTAGTCGTAAAAAAAACGATTTCTCGCTTGCCCCCCTATTCTATAAAAAAAAAACGTATGGAAGTATATATATTTTTGTAGATCCCTACCTGTTATTGTAATTCTCACAGCACCATTAAGACTTCGGTGTGTAATAAAGTATACCTCTAAATTTTACTGTTAAAAGCAACTATAAAATATTTACAATTTGTTACATTTGAATTGTAAGATGCATTAGCAGTGTTTTTATACAACAATAGAGGACGCACGCTTTGAGGATTTGGGGGGAAGTGAGAATGTGGAGTAAATCCCCTGTGAACTGCAGAGTCTGCAAGCTTCCGTGTGTGGCGACTAAAGCTCCGCGACAGTAAAAACACTAGTGCGAAACAAGTATTGTCGACTTAACATTCTTTTACGATACTCTATTACTTGTAAATTAGTATTGAGGTTCATTTGTTGGTGTGATGTAAAGTGAGCACTAAGAAATGGTTTCTAAAATTCAACCACTAAGGGGTGGGGTGAATTTTATAATATGGAATTTTATGTATTGTTATGTTTGGATGCATCCGCGGGGGGTTGGTAGTAAAATATAAGGATATAAGTGTAAATAAATAAAAGTTATTCCTTTTTAAAGTCCAGGCTAAGTCGAGGGTAGGTCCCGGGAATTTTTAAACATTCATCTATTTGATGGTCATCAATAACAGCAAATTTCTTTAGGCTAGTGCAGGTGACCTTCGTATTGTGTTAAAAAGTGTTAACAAACTGAATGTATTATTTACTAGAAGCGATGAAACCAGTAACACATAATTCTTGCATAATCCTTGTACTCTAGTCCTTTTGACTGTAGCTCAATGGTATATAGTTTGCATCGATACATGGGCTATCTAATAGTGAAAAACTTTTTTACGTCGTACAAGTAGCACCTGAGATTGGCGCGTTCTAAAAAACGTACCTTTCGGTTTTGTAATAGTATTGATATTAATATAATTTTTTCAATTCCGTATTATATTTTAGTTATAAATTTTGCTGTCATTCTTAATAGATAAAATAAATTGATGCCCGAGCGATGTAGGGACGAATCCCTAGTATAAACTGAGTTTTAACAGAACTGGAGGTGTATGATAAAAAATAATAAGAGTGGCGCACTTTGAACACCGAGTCTAACTCTCGTGGGTACTCTGGAGTCACGTGTTTAATTAATTTTATTTAAGTCTTCGGTATTCATCATAGGACTAATGCTGATGTGCAGTTAATTATTGCTAGTGGTAATCATGGAATAATGATAGCATGATATCATAATTATAATTTGATTTAATACTAATAAGAATATTTCACAATATTTATTATTTAATTATTATATATGAAACTGGGGTTTGTATGGGAGGAACAAAAAGTCGAATATTTTTTTATATAATATATTTAATTAATGAAAGTGTGAACTATTGTTTTCTATGTACGTTTGCCATCTCATAGGTAGTTCATTGATCCCTCTACTAAAAAACCGGTCGGACGGGAACCAATAAAATCGTTGAAGGCGATTTGGACTGCCCCATCGGAGTAGAACTTTTTCTCTTGCAAGAGGTTATCCAAATTTTGAAAAAAAAAAATGATAACCTGGAGCAAGGTCCGGGCAGTACGGAGTATGTCTACGACTTTCCAATTGAAGCTCTTCTAATTTGGTAGAAGTCTGTTGCGCAGTGTGTGGCTGTTGTTGTCGTGAAGCAGCAGTGGCGTGGAGCGATTGACCAGCCTTAGATGTTAAGCCACTAGCTTTTCCATCACGGTTCGTTTCCATTGCTGACAATACATATCAGCCATAATGGTCTGGCCAGATTTGAGAAAAACCGTAAGGAACAATACCGGCACTAGTCCGCCAAACGCTTACAAGTAACTTTTATGGGGTTAATTTTAGCTCGGGGCAGGAGTTGGCTGGCTAGCCATCCATTGTGCTGAGCGCTTCCGATTATCTTAAAGAATCCATTTTCATCACAGGTAATCGGTTTAAAATTTTTCATTATTCTATCCTTCATTATTGTGCCGGTTTAGTAATGTTACGCAGCAGTCGACACGCGTTTGCCGATTTGCTTCAGTCAATTCACGAGGTACCCACCTTTCAAGCTTTTTATTTAATCTTCCCAATTTGCTTCAAGTGAATTAAAACAGTTTTATCACGAGCATCGCAGCCTCCAGCAAACTCGGACGTGGTTTGCGATGGACCCGCTTCCACAATATCCTTCATTATCAACTTGGGGCTCAGTCCGTCCACGGGGCTTGTTCTGCGGGTCGAAATTTCCAGAACGAAAACGTTGGAACCAAAAACGAAATGTGTTTTATTTTGCAACACGACCGTTATACACATCATTCACCCTTAAAGTCGTGGCCGCAGCACTAGTACCACGGCGGAACTTGTAAAATGAGTGACGCAAACAGAAAAAGAACAGAAGAAAGAAACAAATGAATGACAGTCATCGAAGCACAAGTACAGAATGAAGATTAAATATCTGTACAAATTTGAATTTGGGATTCCTTATCAAAGAGAAATTCGCGATTGAAGTGGCCAGTACGATAAACGCCAATTTCATGTGTTAGTTTTTTAGGTTTTTTTAGGCCATTAGTTATAAATTGTCAATTTTTTTTGCCAGCATCGATTATTATTAGGCACCTTGACTTGGAACTCATTAGTATGTAGGTACTAAGTCAGTGTAGGTAGTTTGATATACCATAAGCAGTAGTATCTTTCTTAAAATTATTTATATTGGTTGAACTTCTGGTACGCGCCAGATTTCTAATGCAAAGGCATAAATTACATTCCTATTAGATGGCAGCAATATAATGGCAACATTTTGATTATATAAATAACATATTTACTTTTATAATTCTAGAAAATGTATTTCAATTTTTCATGTAAAAATCAGCAATTTCATATTTTAATTGCTAATGTTAGACAAAAATAAAAAAGCCTCTAAAGCGTGGCTTATCGTAGCTTTACAAAGTAACACCGATGTATTACTTAAATCTTTATTTAGGGGAAAACACAATGTTTATTGTGATGGGGATGGAAATTCGATTTAAACTGCATCCGCCCATTATAATCGTATTCTGGCACATGTACCCAGCCCACGGGTAAAATGAGCGCTTAGTCTATAGCACAATGTAGAGAATATTCACTTATTCAAAATTCCCAATTATATTCGATTCGGTCAATCGATGATCGGATCAATTTTGACAGGTGGTCATTTTAAGGCGTGCACAAAAAGGACGGAAACGTAATTGAATGGATTAAATTTGTTGTAACTGTAAGCTCTTGTGGTAACCTGATACCGATGAGTAGCAGGATTGTTAACACGACACTGTACAATTATTATAATTAATTATATGTATAAATATATAATATCACGAAACACATACACAATGCGAACGTGGAAGGATGTAGGTACCGGGGAAGACCCAGACTAACATACTACGATCAAATTGGTCGGGTACTGCTGTCTCAAGGTGGTGTTCGGAGTCTTCGCTGTTTGTATGAAGAGAGTTATGAAAGTGGAGGGGGCAAGGCAGGTATGTAAAGATCGTGGCATGTGCCGCTTCCTGCTCTCTGGCTACCCCGTTAGGGAACTGGCTTGGTGATGTGTTGTTGTTGTGGTTGTAATTGTATGTATATTAATTAATGAAATTATAATTATCGCGGCAATAGTTGTATGGACGAAATCAGAGCAATAGAATATCAATGATTAGCATCATTTCATTATCATTACCAGTCCTCATCGTTTCACTGCAGGACATAGGCCTCTTTCAATGAACGCTAACACGACCGATCTCCTACTACTCGCATCCATCCCGGACTAGCTACTGTACGGAGGTCGTCTTCCCACCTGGTGAAGGTTCGACCAACGCTTCGTTTTCATAAACGTGGCCTCTACTCCAGAACCTTACTGGCCCATCTGCCATCTGTTCTTCTGAGTGTGTGACTAGCTCTTTGCCACTTCAGCGAGCTTATTCGTCGCGTGATATCGAACTACACTCATTGTAATTGATACAGACCGAATTCCGCGCGGGCTACCAGCTAGTTTTAAAAATAAATGCGCGTGTCCTAATTCGTAACTAAACTAGCTGTGTTTGGCGGTTTCACAAGCTTATAATGTATTCCCGAAGATTCATGATGTCCCAGATTGTAAATTTACATTTGCCAAATACCAACCAAACCCATTAAGTACTTTATGCGTAAAAGAGTGACAAACACATAGATACTATAAGCTTTTGCAATTTATAATCGCAATTATTGGGATAAAGCGAAAATACAATTACAAAATATGTTTACTCAGTATCTAATTACTAATATTCACAGAATGTGTTTTAGGCAGTTTGATGATAACTAATAATAACTGCAGGTAACCGGTATAGCTCAGAGAATCAGCAAGCTGAAGTGGCAATAGACAGTCAATACTTGTTAAGGTGGCGGGGGGCCGCTTAATGCAAGTGGCTCGCTACCGCACGTCCAGCAGTGGACGTTGTCCGGCTGATGGTGAGGGTGATGATGAACCTCACCACGGCAGGGCATATAAAAAAACTATTAGTCTGTTATACACAAGGAATTTGTTTTGTCGCATTTTCGTTAGAATAACATAAGGAATATTGTTGTTTGATGGCCTAATCGTACATTTGTCGCAAATGCGAGCCGATATAAAAAGTAATGCGATATTAACAACACTTTACTGTGAGCGCTCCATCCTGGCCGGCCATAAACAATATGGAACCTCTATGCTCCTACCTATTTGCGACGGCCACAATAATTCTCTTTGTCATTAAATCACTATAGCCCTACTTTTAGACTTTTCTTAAAATAAATGAGTGAAGTGTTGGGCAGTTTTTCACAAATATGATTTATAAGTGATTTTGAAAGACGATACTGCCGTATCATCTTTTATTGTAGGCAAAATTCATTGTCAGCAAAACGAAGCTCAGGTTACCACATGAGCATCGTTTTGCTTACAATTTGTCTTAGAAAAATTTCACTTCCAACAACATCTTCGTCGCCTTTTTCTGTATCACCTCCGCTACGGGGTAAACCGGCTTGCCACTGGCTTACACATCGTGGCTATTATAAACATATTAATTTCTTGAGTTTACGCGAATATCCTTGATCACAATAAAAATAGTTGAAAGAACAATTTACAATTTTAATTTGTTGGTAATATTTATATAATATGTAAATTCATTGTTTTATAAGTGGACTTCAGTAGAGTATTCTAATACTTAATTCTAAACATATGTTTATTATGATGTTCTAGATAAGTTTTATGTTAGTGAATAGAAAGATATTTACAAGCTAATTATGATTTTTATTTAGCAAAATAAGATACGAATGTAAATCAAGACCTAATTATTGATGTCTTAAGTTTACGCGAATGTCACTCATTACAATAAAACTACATTTACTGAATTTATTGTGGTTTATTTAATTATCTATATAATATTAATATGTATATATTTATTTAATGATATATAACTATTAATAGTTACTAACTCGGCGCTCTTCTTGAAATGTATACCTAACTTTCCATTAGAGCTTTAGTGCGTAAATCACTATAATGAATAGTTATTATTTTAATTTGAAAGCATATTTTAAAATTAGAACATAGCTACATTCTATATTTAATCAAACTGTTCGGTGTTGCCAAATAGGCGTGTTAATTTAAAATAAAACTGAGTATTATTGCCTAATCAATCGTTCCGACTGTGCCAAAGCGCAATAAATACTTTACGATCCTACGGCTCTGCGAACGTCCCGTGCATGCCAGTAAAGCGAATTATAAATTGTACATGTAATTCAAAATCAAAGCTTGGTGTTACCAGGTACAAAAATGAAAACAAATTTCCAGTTTAATTAGCTTTGGTATCGTTCTTGATCCTGAATCCTCCACAACAATCTTTTCAAAATACGTTACTAAAGTTAAGTCAATGCTAATTAATGTAGTTGGCATTGCATTTATTTTAGTCACATAATTACATTTTACCTTTTTCAATAAATTGTAAACGAAGTATATTTTCACTTCAATCGAAATTAAACCCGCAATAAATTGTACCGCAGTAAACATCAAACAAATTTGGCTACTCTATTTGTGTCTTACAAGTAGGTACAGTCAGTCCTCGAGCATCGAGTTTTTAATTAAATTTAAAGTCGATACTTATCTGGCAACACATTAGTGTTGCTCGCCCTATGGTAATAAAAGAGATGTATTATAAATCGTAAGGGAGATATTGTCCGCCATAACAGGCGCGGAATGTTCTCGCCGCGTGACGTGCTAAATCTTTTATTGTGCATTCACATCTACATTGCTGTGTAATAATATTGTTAAGTACGCATTAAAGGTACAAGGGTTATTACTGGGACGTGGTCGTTACTCGATATTACTGTCTACATATTATTTACAATAATAAAAGTACTTTTTACGTATTATATTTTTGGTTATCATCATCAGATGCTGTTTAAAGTATGCTTCAAGTGGGATTAATTAAGTTTCATCTCACCAAAAAGATATCTAAAATCATTCAAGTATAACGTCCGATCTCCGCATTTTGATTATGATGGCCATCTTTATTGAGAAAGGTTACCAAACTGTCGATACAAGTGTAATCTACATTCCTTGTTCTGATCGGATGAGGCCAAGTGTGCGAGCGACTGGATCGGCGCGGCGGCGTCACGAGCTCTCTAAAGAACGGAGAGGCGAGAAGTAGTAACGCCCCCTCTGAGCTCTACCACCACCGTGCTCCACAACCACAGATTAATCTGGACTTAAACCTGGGACCTCATGCTCTGTGATTGAACACTCTTATCACTAGACCAGCAGATAGCCAAATTGAATATATTTCAGACTTTATCAACTTGTTGGAACTATTGATAACGTACAGTATATTAATTGGTAATAAAAACGGATTTTTATTATAAACACAAATATATATATTTTTTTACCTTATTATACCTAAGCCGAAAATAAAAACATCTGTAAAAGCGTTCAAAAATATCAACACCTACATATTATTGTAAGAGATTGATCATTAATCTAATACGGTCGACTGAAAAGCATATAAAACTGGTGAGGCAAAATCTTTTTCTATAATGATTTAACTTTTTTCTTAATTCTTATACAATAAATAAGAATCAAAGAAAAATTATTTTAACTAACTATTTGTTATATTTTATACAATGTCAATTCTCAGAACTTTTCAATCAGTTTTAATTGTCGGTTCACTTTGATGCTGAAAGGCCTACCTACTCGTAATTCTTTTGGTTCGCTTTGGCTACCCCATTAGGGAGCTGGCGTGAAGATGGCTGTTGTTGTTTGTAATTGTTGTAAAGTACTAGTTGTCTCAGTAGACGTTATTCTGTCATAAATTGAATCTTATATCACTCAGGGGTATTATGATAAATAAATAGTAGCCGACTCTCAGACCGATTAAATATGCGTATAGAATTTAGTTAAAATCGGTAAAGCCGTTTCGGAGGAGTAATGTGAGTTCACATTGTGCCACGAGAATTTAATATAAGATTTAAATTGTTGATCAATACTTTGAATATATCATTCACTATAAATTGTATATAGTATTGTTATCACTTAGTGTTAGCTAAATAGGCACTTAAGTAAAGCTCGTAACTTCAAGGGTCTCTCCCACCGCGTGAAGTCGGCTATTGTGTCGCGCTTAGCTCGGTCTGCGAGTAGCCGATTGCCCATTGAGGGGATAGGATAAAGGAGACAACGCATTCACACATACGGATCTTAATGTAATGTGGGGAGAGGTAGTGCCATGCTGCAAAGGAGGAGGTAGTGCCATTCTGCATAGGAGGAAGTAGTGCTATGCATAGTGCATGAGACTACATGATCCTATGCAACGGCATTGGGCCGGCACGACCCGGGAGGTACCTCCCGCTTATCTATAATTTGGCGTAAAGTGACATCTTCAGTGTCGCGTTTCGTGCGGTTTGTGAGTAGCCGGTGGCCCATTAGGGGGCATCGCATCGGCATAATAATTATGTGGATGTACATGGGCGTCAGTAGTCTTATGAAGGGTCTGATTTCTCGTTTGTCCCCCTATTCTATAAAAATAAAATAAAAAAATAACCAAATAGCGACCGCACGTTTATCCTCCTAAGGTTTTCACGGACGCTTGGCGAAAATAAAAAGTAATTATTGACGGCAGATGCAATCAACGTACACTTAAATGATAGATTGTCTCTAAACAAAGGGTTGAGGGGCGGTAAGTGATGGATGGTGCATTAGCGCGCTCTAATGTACTCGTAACTTTGATCATTACAGAGCTGGCGAGTGGACATGTAGACGAGATGAAATATACACAGGGCATGGTATATGTCAAGCCGCGCGTGCGGTTTGTAAGTAGCTGGTGGCCCATTTGAGGGGAGGAGGAAAGGAGGGTAACGTATCTGCGAGACAATTTATTATTCGGACATAGTAAAATGTCACGCATATTGGCGCTATGAGCATTTGTAACCGTCAAAGGGCTACGATTGCTCGTTTGCCCGTTGTACCATAAAAAACGCTTTTCCTATTGCCCATTATAAATAAAGACTGTCAGATTAGCTCCGTGGTTCCGTACCAACGAGGAGTACCTAACAATTTATGTCAATTCAATGTTTAATGGAGCCTGCACACATTTTGTACCAAACCAACATAAACATTAGCATAGATAGAGTTGGTCGTGGTTTTTGTGTGATATAAATGACCAATTTTTTTCCGTACTCCATACCAAAAGGCAAATGCAGAATCCTCTCCTCTAACTTATAAGTAATTTTCCTCTTGGTATTTATAAATAAATTGTTGGTTGGTTTGGTATTTAGAAATTGTGAGAAAAAATTGTGGTGGAACTCAATGAAAATCCCAACGAAAGTTGGTTTGAACAAGATCTATTCAGTGGTTTAAGAAATATGCGATTTTTTTTGTTTCATCCTACGGAACACATCATAGGCGAGTTCGACTCTCTCTTGTTTGGTCTTATTCCTTTAAATGGGCTGCAGTTCTTACTTCTTGCCTCTTAAATTTCACATTTCCGGGCCAACGAGAACGACCTTCAGGGCTATAGGTAACGTACGATCTAATAGAAAATTTATGCAGAACGGATGTGTCGTTTGATTTACTTATTTTCTGTGATTTAAAAGTATGTAGAACCCAGCATTTGATATGCATTTTTTCAGTATCCTTTCACACGCTCCCGACAAAAAGGTCATGTTGACAGACATACAGACAGAGACAGAGAGACAGAGATACAGACGAACAGACACACGGTCAACAAAATGATTACGGGGTAAGGGTTTTGTTGTCCGTCCGTGTCTGTCCACTATTACACAAGGGCCTAATAAGATTGGGCAATATTGCGATAAGATCAGAGCCATATTCTTTTAAATGTCTATATTTTAAAGAGGTTCCGTTTTATCTTTTGAAGTCTGGAACCCCTAAAAAAGAAGAATTCTAACGATTCAAATTTCAAGATTTTCAAAATAATCAAACAATAGCATTGATTCAATTCCATGATATCTATAACTTAATAAATGAAGAAAAAAATTCTCATCACCTTTTCAAAGAATAGCGCGAGATTTTAATTAAACCATGTGGATTTAGAAATTTAGTAATGTTGGAGATTATAAGGCATAAATCTTTCTGCACACCGTCCGTGTAGAAGGATTTATGCATTAGATTTTCTTATTTTAAATAAATACGCACAGTACGGCGCACACACGAAGCTTAAACTCAGGTTATACACATAAGTGGCAATGTAATTTCGTTGTTATTTAAGTACTTAAAATAAAAGTACCCCCATAAAGTTTACAATTGAGATCCAATTCCGATTTATGGGCGAGCACTAGTCATAGCTATAACAAATATTTAATACCGAAAACAGTCCCAACTTACAAAATTTATTCCTTTTAACGTCTGACTTATTCCAGCTAAGGCAGAGTGACTGACTTCCTTTATGACTCGACAAACTGACAATCAATCAACTCCATTACCAAAGTTGCTTTATGAAATTTGGGGCCTGAAAGAGCAGCCATGATTAATAACAGAGTTGTGACTTGCGTAGTTACAGTTTAGGGCAGGGTTTCCCAAACTGTGCGCCACGGCGGGCGTCCTGGGGAACCGCGACTTGAGAATGGAATTTTCAATCGCGCCATGAGTAATTGAAAATATATGCAAAAGTCACCCAACTCACATGCCGCATTTATCAATTTGCTTTTAATTATATAAAAACTTCCATTGTACTTCTGTAATTTCATTAGGTATAGGCTACGTTAAAGCTTATATCAGATTTCTAGTAGACCGCCGCGAACTGATAAAGTTTGGGAACACCTGGTCTGGTCGTATGCCGTGTAGATAGTACCGCTTACATGTGCGCCTTAAAACGTTTAGAATAAAATACATTGTATGTATCATGAACGGATATTTTTACAGGCTGTAAGTCTTATTGTGAGTCAAGTAACTACAAAAACTATGCACCAGTTGAAATATGTGGCTGGAGTTTACTTAATAACCAACATGATTCTGAAGGGAAAGTTGGACAAGAGACGTGACCGACGTAAGGCGGTGGAGCCTCTCTTTAGCTTTACGCTCGATAGTTCGTTCGTTTCACAATTATATTAGGGTTATAATTCACATGGAGTAAACTCTATTATCTAAATTGACTAATTTCTAAAAAGGTTCTGTCATTTAGATAACCCTAGATGTCAAATATGTTGTCTTAATTTTTTTTATATAAATATTTCATAAAAACTATATATTTGAGAGTGTCACAATTATAGTAAGTGATACACAAAATGTGTTTAATCCTTGAGTGCGTGCTGTAGTGTGCGCATACTTTTAAGTAAAGAAAAACTTTTGCCTATTATATTGATATGTAAGCTCACTTCACATCTTTTCCACATAACCTTCAACGATGTAAAATTCTAAGCTCCACCATTCCCTGCTGGACATAGGCCCCCCGCGTAGAGCACAATAGGACACGAGCCACCTGCATCCACGTGCACCTCGCCACCTTAATCAAGTCGTCAGTACACGGGGGCGTACGAGGCCGTTGCGGGGCCGCCACTCAAGAACATTCGTTCCCAACGGTTATCGGTTCTGCGATGCAATGTGGCCTGCCCATTGCCACTTTATATACATTCATATCAACGTACAAACAAAGCAATAAAATTATTTAAATTCCAAAAATTTGGAACACAGATACAAGTTAAGTGTAACCCATGTTTTTGCTGGACGTTATTCATTAAACATAAGTACTTTAAGAGACATATTAAAACAGAAATATTCGAAATACCCTCATACAATAAACATAGCGCGTGAGCCCGCTGTTTTTGCGGCAACAGTGAGAACGTTTTTTTAAGTCAACTTTCACTAACTTCTTGCTCCTTTTCCACCAAGAGTTACGAATATTTTATATTACAGGCCACTTTATAACCTACTTAGTTAGTTTTTTTTGTATTAAAATATTTTTACTAGTATTTTTAAAATTACCCATCCGAGTAGCTGTGCAGCGTATTCGGATTATTTTTGTATATTATTTACACTTGATTTTATTTTTATTTCACTTTATGCATCAAAATATATCAATATACGCGCGTTCAGACTACGAGAGAAGCAATACACCTGCATATCGTATAGTTGTGTGGATGTGCACACACGTGGCCGAACACTAAATATGTCTAAGTTACGATCCTCTCGGCTTCGCCCGTGAATAGATTACACACTATTTCTTTCCTCGGAAATCGCTTTATTCATAGATGAAAACCGCATGAAAATCCGACCTGTAGATTTTGAGGAAGTCGATCAAATGCAGATAGACAACTTTTGAGGACTTTGTTTTATTTTAATATTTAATTTTGTGATCTGTAAATTTAAAGATATGATTAGTCCCCCACAAGAGGTTTGAGCTTGGAACTCCGTACTCTGCCACGTCATGTCTTATTACAAAATATGGTCTAAGACACACCTGAGTCTGAAAGAAAATCTTCAACTTGTGCGTGTCAGTGGAAGTGTAATGAAATGGTTTTATACGTGGGGATAAAAGAGCATTTGGAGTCATCTAAACTGACGCGATGCTGCTCTTTGACGAATCTTCCGGCTAAAGATAGTATATATTTTTACCTGTCTAATACAGGCTGTGGAAATTTCATTGTACCATGCGTGCGGAGGCCTGTAAGCGAATAATAACTTATGTATGCACTTGGGCGTCTCTCGCCCTACCTCGCCCTCAACTCTCAATTCCAAACTACACAAAACGTGGCTGCAGAGGCAATCACTGTACACCTTGAGATATGAGCAAAGCAAGGGCTCTCTACTAATATAGACACCTAAGCTTTTTTCCGTGGTTTCGATCGCGTAATATCTAAGGGAACCATTTTTTTTGGGATAAATATTAGCTCATGTGTTATTTCAGTTATTATAATCTAAGTAGATATATTTATCTGTGACAAATCCATTCAGTAGGAAGAACGAATCACAAACGTACACATATGCACTTTTACACACAAAGTTTCGCGTATTGGTTATGTTTAAAGACTTTGTTCACATAAATATAAAAACACCGCTACACTATACAAGAAGACATTAGATGCTTAATATGATATACCTATGACGTCAACATCACAATTACATTTCACATTAAACTATTTCTCGTGTAAAACAAAAACTTCGTCACTTTCTCATTTCGCTTTTGTTATTCCCCGCGTATACAGGGGAATATTTTACTCGCGGGTCGGCAGTCGTCGGGGGATTCCGAAGTGTCCAAAAAAATTGATGCAACTTATCTCCGGGCGTGGTATTTTTTATCCGAGATAAGCGTATGAAATGTATTATGGATGCCCATCCCGGGTACACTATATAGCTACATGCTTTATAAATGTTTACGCTAAACTTGTGTTGCGTGTTGTCTTACGGCGATGGCACGGCGGATGGTTTTGATTAGTACCCAAAGAAAATATATTTATTTTCATCTCATGTTTGACCCGTGGTTTCGCCCGTGTATAAATCTACCTCTAGGTATTCTTCGTTTTCGAAATGAAATTATGTTACTTCCGATTTAAATAATAATCTGTGTCAAATTTCATTCAAAGCTGTCTTTTGTCTTTAATCTATAACAAACATACATACAAACATATTGATACATGTAGTAGGATAGAGGATGGAAACTTAGAAACGACATCTGACCGCCTCTGCCCCATACATCCACACAAAAATATTTGAATAGGTCGCCCTTCATCGCCCAACTCTCTCCTTAGGCATATCGTCTTCGGATATATCTCACCGTCGGCACGAAACGCGACAGCCACCTAGCCACCTCTTATTGGTGTTATGTGAGCGACAGTTTAATTTCTTCTCCTACTTTCTATCGATATTCATAAAAAAATTGTTAAAGAATGGATTCTTGAGTATAACGCTATAAAATATGGTAGAGCGGAACATTTAACATTTTTATGCCGACACAAAATCCCTAAAAAATAGTAAAAAAGATAAAAATCTTTTATACAGAATAGGGGGACAAACGAGAAAATCGGTGCCTTTTCATGACTACCGACGCCCTGGAACATCCACATAATTCTTATGCCGATGCGATGCCCTCCTTTACCCAATGGGCCACCGGCTAATCACAGACCGCACGAAACGTGACACTGAAGATGTCACCGTCTTGCCGGCCCAATTCCGGTAGTGTCATGCACTGTGCATGGCGCTACCTCGTCCTACACAGCATCGCACAACCGCTGCCTATAATAATAATACTTTCCTAAACAAGCGTATAAAATTCAATTTTATTTAAAAACGGCTGTTCCGACGGCTGTCATAAGTATTTGCTCCTTGTTGTCACGGTAACATGTAATTGTGTGGGCGGTGTGTATTGTCGGACCACGTAGCCAAGAGTGCATTATTCAGATCGTACAACTCATTTTTGGGGATTTACGTACAATATTCCAAACATATTTCTACACACAAACATTGACCATGCTATACCAAATGTGAAAATAAAAATACTCTCAAATTCCATGCAGTCATTCTAAAGTTATGCGCTTACATGTTTTCATTTTTATATACATAGACAAAAAGTCACTTCAATTGCCTTCATTAACAACCTCTTTCTACGTGAAAATGTATAATACTTTATATGTAAGTAGTATTTACCTGTGCAATAAAAAGACTAACGGATTATATCACGATTTTAAAGTATTATGCAATCCCCACGTTTCAGAAGCTTCATAGCTACCATGATCGTGGGTGGAATGGGATGACAGATGTCTTGGTGTCGCAAGTTATTGAAGTAGTACACGAAGATTTTTATAATTATTTAGGTGCTCCCATGAACAACTAAAACTGCTTATTGTAAGTTGCAGCTGTGAAGTTTTGCGTTTGGTTTTGGTTATGTGTATAAGTGGAATTTATGTCGTAGTCGTATTGTATAAATCGTCGTATAACATTACGGCTAGCCATTTTCAGAAACAGGGCCGTTTTATTATGTGGCGGGCTAACGATAAGCCGGGTTGCCATTACGAGACGTTCTTCAATATGGCGGCTGACGTTCAGACTCATCGAATTTCTTGGTTTTGGGCAGTGGTAGTGGTCGATACAAGTATGAAGTTCGACCAAGTGGTTTGAGTGCAAATAAAAGAAAATAACTTCCGCCTAAACCTTCGAACTTATCTGGGTATAGTATTTTTATTTCTCTGTTTTCGACAATCGACGCCATTGTTGTTGTTATGTCGAGAAATGCCGCGAGTCTTAAAATTAAGAACTGTAATGTGTCAAAAGAGTGGATAATGACTCACTTTATTTCAATAAGGCTAGCTTTATTGAATATCTAAGATTTATTACGTATACGTATTATATTTTTTACGTATTACACCAAACTGTTTCTGGAGCAATTTCAGTCAATTCAATCCGGCTAATCGTTGGCCCGCCACAAAATAAAACGGCCCTGTTTTTGAAAATGACTACCCATAATGAAATAAAATTCCCACTTTCTGTTAGGTGGTAAATTGAATAATTTGTGTAGGTATAAATCGGAATCGTGTAAACAATCAAATTTAGGATGATAATGAAGTGCGCGAAATATCGTTTATTCAGCTAGACGCGAGCTAGCGGCTATCTGTTGCCGTGAGATAGCCTCCTCTACTCCGTATGCCGCCGGCCTATGAATCTCTAATGAGTTAGCAATGATTCAGGGTTGTCACTGCATTTAGTTTAACTTGGTAGATCTTCTCTGGACTGTTGAAAGGCGTCTTGTGGCAAAATTTTACCTTTCGCCTTAGTTTCGCCCGTTAAGCTGTAGTGATATTTGCTAAAAGCAGCACTTAAAAATTGTCTATAATCTGAACATGAACTGATCTTTTACAGGTGATTTTGCATTTTAAAAGTCTTGAGATTGTCGGTTTTGCAAAGAAGCGTAAATCAAATGTAAAAATGTATAGCGTAAAACATTTCTCAATAACTCGGCACAGATCCTTGGCCCCTCTAAGTATCTAATTTAAGTCCTATTATTCCCAGTATTCCAGACTATTCTCTTGTACCTTAAGAAATTATACACTTAAACCTTTCTCGAGGCCTTCCCGTTCAGTAGATTTTGAGAATTTCAATCGCATACAGTGAGAGAGTCAGAGGGGACTTTGTTTTTTTAATAAGTATAAAAGGGAATTATCCGTTCATTTAATTGTTTGGTTTACAGGTTACACGAAGGTAATAGGTAGTGCCATGCTGCATTGCAGCGATATCGGGCTGGCACGAACGGTGGCCTCCCCGGTCTTTTCTTTCGCGACTTCTCGCTCGCTTGAAAGTGACAGTGAGTGTGTAAAGACTTAAAGTGACATCTACGGTGTCGCGTTTCGTGCGGTTTATGAGTAGTCGGTGGCCCATTGTGTGTGGGCAAAACATCGGCATAGCAATTATGCTGATGTTCATGTTCGCTGGTAGTTATAAAACATCGGCATAGCAATTATGCTGATGTTCATGTCCGCTGGTAGTTATAAAACATCGGCATAGCAATTATGCTGATGTTCATGTTCGCTGGTAGTTATAAAAGCTCCGATTTCTCCTTTGTCCTCCTATACTATAAAAAAAAATGGTGGGATTTTACAGAATTTGTGACAAGTCGTATTTAGGCCTTTTGTTCTTGTATATTGCACTTGTAATGTTTACAGTAGCTGCAATTTCCTTATGGTGAGAATAATTTTGAGCAGAGCATTATCGTATAATAAACATCATCCAAATATACTTATTACTCGTATCCGATAAATCAATACGGCCACTAAGTACTACATAATACAAAATCCTAACGCCACGTCTGTCTATCCGCGAGAAACTCAAAATCTCACTAAAGCAGCTTGATGCGGTTTTCGCCAATAGATAGAACCCCCGTACCCCGGGGGGGGGGGGTTTGTTAGTGTATAATTTGCTAAAGATTTATGTTTGGAATATGATGGTAACTAATGAAAAAACCGAATAAATCGAGCCATCCGTAAGTTTTCATCGAAAACGCTATCTAATTTATATATTTTTTGATATAGTATAATTAAACAATGTAGGAGAAGATATTCCTCTTTTGAAGGTATACAAAAAATCTGAGCGGAGTCGGGCCGGGTCACTAGTTAGGTATAAATTAGGCGCACTTTGTGGAAATTATTTATTATATTTGATATTTCGAAAAAGAGAATTAGGTACGAGGGTGGATTGAAAAGTCTGACCAAGAAAATAGACACATACTAAATCAGTTATATTCTTCTACATAATCGCTATCAATTACGATGTACTTTTGTCCTCTCCCATTTAAAGCATTCTACTACTACGGTCTACCGTTGAAAAAAAATGATTCTTCCTTAGGGTCAAAATATGCGTTTACTGCTGTTTTGACCTCGTCGTTTGTCGAAAATCTTTGTCCTCCCAAGTGCTTTTTTAGGTTAGGGAACAGAAAAAAAGACTGACGGTGCCATGACATCAGATGAATAAGTAGGACGCGGTAAGAGTTCAAAACCACGACCGTTTATTTCTGCCATTGATTGCACAGACGTGTGAACATGATCGTTACCTTCGCATTTCTGGACGCTTTTCTTTTATTTCCTCTCGTAAACGACGTAGTAAGACACAGCAGTACTCAAAGTTTCTAGTCTGACCCTTTTCAAGTTAATCAATCATAATCACACCCTTCCACCAGTTCCCGCCGTTTCAGTCCATCATAATAAAGTCAATCTCGTTCCATGTCACAGTATCGACATGGAACGAGATTGACTTCCACTTCCTATGGGCCTTCTTCTTAAAATAGGAATTCATTAAGAAGATTTTTCTCGAGGAATTTTACCAGCATTTGTCCACTGCGATTTTGACTTCCGAGTCGATTTGACACCATTTCATAATCCCATCTTGGCATTAAAGTCCCCCATAACAACATTGAAGTGGGCCTTACAGGTGTTATGTAAGGCCTTTGAGACATCCTCATAAGTTGTCTCCGAGACGTATACGTTTACAATTTAGCCGATTTTCTGCCGCGGCGGTCATCTCTATACAGACATAAGTGTGTGCACATGCACAAGTGCACTCCCTGTTCCCTCATTCTCCACGACATGACGGGAGAGAAACTAGGCGCAGCACCGAAGGCTTAACGTGCTCTCTGAGTTACGTTGTAACACTGCCAACTTCCTGACTTCGGAATGTTATTAGAAATTGAAAAGTCCCAACAACACTTTGGTCCGACTCGGGACTTGAACTCAGGGCCTTACGACTATGATTGAAAAATGCTTACCCTAGTGGTAAGCATTTTTCAACGAGACATTTTTAATAATGGCTAATGGACTTACCATTAGCCATAATTAAAAATGCCAGGTACATATATTAATCGTGCCTTGGAATTAGTATTACGTAACATGCCTTCAACAAAATGTGTACACAAGAACATGGGTACAGGATCAATTATCAACTTTGATTTGGTACATAATTTTGACCTTGCTACATTTGCAAAACTAGCTTTTTGAAATCGGTGTTTAATCAATCATAATCACACCCTTCGAGTCCCAGAATACTGAGGCCATTACCTTATTTGCCGACAGCATCACTTTAGCCTTTTTAGGGGGGTGGTGAAACGGGTCTTCTGCACTGTTTCGATTGTTGTTTTGTTTTTAGCGTACAGTAGTGAACCCAGGTTTCGTTCATTGTAACAAACCGATTGAAAAATCATCTGTATTGGCTTCAAATAACTCAAATAGTCACGGGAAATAGTTTTTGTTCAACTGAAAGCAGTCGCGGAACCCTCCTCGCAGACACCTTGTGGAAACACAATTCGTTGACCTAATTTCTAATCTGAGCCCTCCTATAGTTAAGTCAGGCACTTTTTTAAAATATTTTCGTCAATAGTGGACGTCGAAGGCCAGAGCGGGGTTCATCTTTCACACTTACTTTACCACGCTCGAATTCTTCTACCCATTCTTAACGGATGACTAAGACAGAGCAGAATCTTCTAAATACTGACCATTTCATCATGGATGGCTTTTGTTGATAGCCCCTTCTCATGGAGGTACTTAATGACGGCACGCTGCTCTATTTGCAGAAACTATGTCCGATTGCTAAAAAAATTATAAAATCACAAGTAATTATCGCACACGTTTCGAACTTCACATAATTAACTAGTCCGAACTGAACTAAATAATGTGGATAGATTTGATTTTTAGAATTGAATGGACCTGTGTTAGGCCGAGTAGTTTTCAATCCACCTAGTATTTAGTAAGTTTTGGGTGGATTTACTAAATATTCAATTCGATTCAGAACTTAACATAGGCTACCAAAAATGTTATATTTATTCCGTGTATATCCGTGCAACAGCAACCCTTGCTCTTTGCGACGCGGGCGCCGACGTCAGCTGTCATCCATCAGTCTGCGAGGACGCGCATGCGCATACCGCGCACGCACACCCGCGCACACATGCACGCACACACGCAGTAGTGGAATAAGCAAATTCAAATGTAACGGTATCCTGATGGAATGCAACAAAACTGTACACATTCTCCACCGGACTGTTGTTGGCTCTGTTGATGGACGCACAACAAAATGGAGGGGACATTTGAATGGAATGCTGAATATATTATATGAGAGGTAATTGCTTCGTTAAAATAACTTTTTACCGTCTGAAATATTGCTTACTTTCACATTCTACACACTTCGACCCGAGAGGTTTGCTAACTGATCATCATATTTGCACTGTCCTTTCTAACAGGACAATCGACCAATTAATTCGTACCACTTATGGACATATATAGAGCCTGTTGTGATGAACTAGTGCGTTCATACTAATAAACAGACTTCAGGTTTCTTGGAAATTATGGCCCAATTTAAAAAAAAAAGTGCTGTATGACACCGAAAACAGTGTTAGATGGCCTATTTCTCAAGGCTATAAGCGTATATGCCATAATGCTAATAACGTAGGCGAGCCCACGAGATATAAATATATCGATGAAAATATGATTTCCTCGACATCAAAGAGTTTGATGCTATTTCTTCCTTAAGTTAAGGTCACGTGGTTTAATAATCTTCGTAAATATCATAAACAATGTTCGCAATTTGAATAATTCATTATTTAATGATTTATATCCTTATTTACGTAATAATAAATTTAAATCGTAAATAGTATTGCTTAAACAATTAGAAATTATAAACAGTTTTAATAATAATAATAATATTCATCATCATCATAATCAGCCCTTATCGGTCCAATGCTGGACATAGGCCTCTCTCAATGAACGCCAGGACGACCGATCTCCTGCTACTCGCATCCATCCCGGACTGGCTACCGGAGGTCGTCTTCCCACCTGGTGAACGGTCGACCAACACTTCGTTTTCATAAACATGGCCTCCACTACAGAACCTCACTGGCTGATCTGCAATCTGATCTTCTGGGTGTGTGACCAGCCCATTGCCACTTCAGCGACCTTATTCGTCGCGTGATATCGAAAACTTCAGTTCTCTGCCTTATGACTGCATTACGAATTCTGTCGGACGGAGAAACACCCAACATAGCACGTTCAATAGCCCAATTAGCATACCCACTAAAATGTATTAATTACCATTTCAATTATTTTATGTACAGTACAGGTTTTGGAGTTAGATAGACACTACACTCATTGTAATTGATACAGACCGAATTATACGCGGGCGGGGCCGTTGACCAGTTCCCGCCGTTTCAGTCCATCATATTAAAGTCAATCTCGCTCCATGTCACAGTATCGACATGGAACGAGATTGACTTCCACTTCCTATGGGCCTTCTTCTTAAAATAGGAATTCATTAAGAAGATTTTTCTCGAGGAATTTTTCCAGCATTTGTCCACTGCGATTTTGACTTCCGAGTCGATTTGACACCATTTCATACTCCCATCTTGGCATTAAAGTCCCCCATAACAACATTGAAGTGGGCCTTACAGGTGTTATGTAAGGCCTTTGAGACATCCTCATAAGTTGTCTCCACGACGTATACGTTTAGAATTTAGCCGATTTTCTGCCGCGGCGGTCATCTCTATACAGACATAAGTGTATGCACATGCACAAGTGCACTCCCTGTTCCCTCATTCTCCACGACATGACCGGAGAGAAACTAGGCGCAGCACCGAAGGCTTAACGTGCTCTCTGAGTTACGGGGTTGTAACACTGCTAACTTCCTGACTTCGGAATGTTATTAGAAATTGAAAAGTCCCAACAACACTTTGGTCCGACTCGGGACTTGAACTCAGGGCCTTACGACTATGATTGAAAAATGCTTACCCTAGTGGTAAGCATTTTTCTTACCATTGGACTTACCATTAGCCATAATTAAAAATGCCAGGTACATATATTAATCGTGCCTTGGAATTAGTATTACGTAACATGCCTTCAACAAAACGTGTACACAAGAACATGGGTACAGGATCAATTATCAACTTTGATTTGGTACATAATTTTTACCTTGCTACATTTGCAAAAATAGCTTTTTGAAATCGGTGTTTAGTCAATGTGATTGATTACATTTATCACCCAGAAGCCTGATAGCAACTTTAAGCTTTAGATGTAGCTTTCGTTTAACAGAGTACCTGTCGTTGTAAATAAAATAGATAAATGTTAAATAAATAAAAAATTTTCCAACTGCCACTGTAGTTTAGACTTTTGCCTCCTCCCTGCCTTAAATTTAAATATGTAGAATATCTCCATTCTGAGCACAAGTCCGTCGTTGAATCATTTGTCAATTCGCAACGAATTAAAACCTTGAATATTTAAAATATCATCAGGAATGTCTACCGAGAAACAATTCAGACCGCACCGTTTAATCCAAAGCATCAGTATGCCGCCGCTTTCAATTGCCTGAATTAGCATAGTTAGATCCAGGCGCCGCCAAATTCGCCTTGTTTCTTTGCTATCAAAGAATACGCCGGCACTAAACAAATATCGAACCTAACTGTAAATATATAAAGTGGATTATTCCTTACATTCCAAGTATTTGCGTTGTACAGCAAAGATATGAATACACGGACAAACCTTTATGTAATCGTAATAGAGTTGATAATTCTTCAAATAGTGTTTTCCAAGCTAAAATAAAAATGGTCTGTATTGAACTCTGACCCGTGTTTAATGGGCGTAAATTGATCGTAGAGGCAAATTTTTCAATTCATTATACAGCACATGTTACGGAAACGCAAATGTTTAGTTGGAATACATTTAGATGAAAATCAATTGACGAAAAGAGTTTGATTGATAGTCTAAGATCAAGTAAATAAATAGTTGGTGTTGCCTAGTCAAATAGTACTTCGAGTTTATAATAATTGAGCGCCACTAGCAGGTTCGGGTCTGAGCTAAATTTGGGACTCTTAGTTTGGAGCTAAGATTTGGTTTCACATCTAACATTGAATTGTATATTTGATATTTTTTAGTAAGAGGTAGCTAATTAGACCGGAACAGTCGGAGGGGTACCTCTCATTCACATGAGACCGTCGTAAAATGACAGCTATGCTGTCGCGTTTCGTCCGGTTTGTGAGTAGTTGGTGGCCCATTGAAGGGAAGGAGAAAGGGTAACGCATCTGTATGACTACAATAATACGGAAGTCTATAATCGTCAGAAGGATCCGATTTTTCATTTCCCCCCTTAACTAAAAAAACAGTACCGACTGATGACAGGGTTGGGTAATGAGTTGGAACGTTTTAATGACCTGGGAACCGCACCCGGGACTTGCCGTCAGAACAAATATGTAGTAACGGCACAGATATACCACGTGTTCGATGTAGGTCCTCGCGTGTCATCATTGCTCCCCATTGACCATTGATGGATTGATGGACGCCAAGTGTTCACGTATCCTACTAATGTTATAAATGAAGAGTTTTTTTTTGTTACGTTTCGAGTCAAACGGACCTGAATATATTAAGTGTAGATTATTATTGATGCTGTACCTACCTATAGCGTGCCAGCGTATTCTGAACCTCCATCTGCCTGGAATACGGTCAGCGCGATATTTTGTGATCTAATTTCAATCGGTGTTTTCTTTTGAATAGGGGCAAACATGAGATTATATATATCACTTCAAGATACTTTCACTACAATCGGCACATTCTCCGGATCTTTTTTAATTTATGCTTTATCTTTACTTTATTTTTGAATTACGATTCGGCGCCACTGTCTGCACCGTTAGAGCACGGTAATACATTATTATGTGTTTACTTACTATACTCTATACCATAGAGGCCAACATACCCGTATAGCCCCTGTGTTGTGCGGGTAGTTATGGGCGATGTTAAAGTTACTTCCGCTAGTTCGTCCGCTTATGCGATTCAGGTATTTATGGACGATGGCACTCACTTACCGGCATTCCCAATTGTTCAGCTTGTTATGCAATTAGAACATACAATAAGAAGATAACGTATCTGGAATATTTTCATTCATTTTTATAACACAAATGTTCGTTTAATTGAATCCCCGTGTATTTAACGCATCTACTGCCCTTTACGCGCGAACACGTCGCCTGACTTCTGTTACAACACAACTTTTTTAAAATTCTACCCTATACTTTCTCTTTCGCAATTTTAATTACTCCAAAATAGCATTTATGACGAATGCAATAAGGCCTCTGCTATTACAATAATTCTTCCCATTTTTATAGTGAAAGGCGATTATTGATTCAGCTCTATTTATAGTCTGGGCAGGTTTTTCTTTAAAAATGTAGCAAATTACGGCGACGCGCAGCGCACATTGCAGGCAAATTATACGGACAGTCATTACACAGATAACACTACATTTTATAGCAGATTTTGAAATTATATGAATAACAACTATGATAGACATGTGTCTATCATAGTTGAGAAGACTCTTGTTACCAAAGGATGTCCATTGCTAAGAAGAGTCTTCTCAGTAGGCGTGTTGGTATGAAGAGGATTATGAATGTGGAAGAAGCAACAAAAACATATCTTTACGCTAGTTCGGTAGTCAGTATGTAAGGATCGACGTTTGGCAATCGGTTTTCGCTACCTGTGGTGAAGATGTTTTGTTGTTATTTATATCCTTTAAATATATTTTTTATTTTGTTTTTATTTAGTATGAAGAATTACAGTTTACAATACAGTATAAGAGACTTAACCCACTTTTCGCGGCTGTATTCACTCGAACACAGCAATTTTTTCTGTTGTAAATTTAACATTACTTCTTCTATCTGCACTATGGGTAATTTTAATTTGAATACCATCTAGAAATATAGCTACAAAGAACTTTTGGAGATAGACAATTGAAGCAATTGGACCATCACAAAACGGACCAAAGACTTCTGCAGGTAGGTGTAAAATAATACGAGGGGTAAGGTTGATAAGTATTCGAAACGACAATGAGAAACTTCAATAAAAAAACTTAAATAACGTTTAGTCCAGCGCTTCTTCAATGCCGTTACATCAGCTTGATATAGTGTTTTATCTACCCGTCAAAATACTCGTCTACGGCGACAGTGACTTCATTATTTGATGAAAATCTTCGGCCGCCTAACCATTTCTTGAGAATCGGGAGTAAGTGGAAGTCGCATGGGGCCAAATCTAGGTAAAAGGGGCGGATGCGGTTACAATTCCAACCGAAATTCATGGAGTTTGGCTACTGTAACCTTTGACGAGTGCACAGGTGCATTGTCGTGGTGGAATAAAACTTCTTTTTGGCTAAATGAGGCCGTTACTTTCGGATTTCTTCAGAAAATTTTTGCAGCAAGCTTGCATAACACTCTCCATTTATTGTTTTCTTTGCAAATATTTCACTAAAATAATCTCTCGAGCATACCAAAAAACTACCACACTTTGCCGACCGACAAAAACATTTGTGCTTCCTTCGGAATGAGTTTTCCGCTCTCAGTCCACTGCTTAGATTGTTCCTTTTTTTCAGGATTATAATGATGTATCCATGTTTCATCTACTGTCACATAACGCCGCAGAAACTCATTAGTATCATGTAAACAGCGCCAAACACTCCGACATATCGAGCATTCGAAAATGTTGGTATAAAATGTTAAAAATGCGTTCAGAGGAAATGATTACCGCCTGCCGTCGCAACTTGCAGCGCGGATCATTCAAAGCGATTTTTTAAAATCTTTCTGATTATGTCCGGGTTCGTGACTTCATTTGGACGGCCAGACTTGTTCGCATCTTCGCAGCTCTGTCTCCCACGTTTAAAATCAATTACCCAGGTGTGAATTGTACTCAATGCAGGAGCAGTATTACCTAAAATACTGTCTAGCTTGAATTTAGGTCCCCTCACACAAATCCTATCAGTTCGAATAAATTCAAATTTGGCGTTCTATTTTCGAAAAGATGACAGAATATAATGTAATAAATTTGTTTGCCTATCTTTTTTTAAGTTCGTCATTACGGTGAGTTATTAATCAGCCCTGGTATTATTATTATTATAATTAGTAACTAAAGGTTACTGGAATTTTGTTTGTTCGTAAATTCCATTTTATTAAGAACTATAATTGTATATTTGATATTTTTTTTTGGTAAGAGGAAAAGAACAATATCTTCCGTGGCTCCTTTTCCTTCACCCATTCGGTTGCTGATAGTAATACAACCTAAAAATTTGCACTGTGACTGTTATAGTTGGCATCATCATTATTATTATCTGCAATATCTTCAACAACGTCCAATAACCGTCTAGAATAATGATCTTGCCAAAAGACATTCTTAATTAACCATTGCTATAGAAGTATGAACGAACCGTTGCTAGCTAAGTGACTTCGACTTCATCAGTAGGAAAGACTGATCAATTAACGTATTTGTGGTCCTATTTACATATCATCTAAGTGAGTTTCAGAGATAGACCAAATTAAAACACATTGTAGAGGATAAAGGAAAATGAGGATAGCAAAGGAACTTTTATGCAAATTAAATCTGATAATATGAATGCGTGTGGTTCTAAAGATGAGAAATGGAAATAACGCTCTAAGAAAACTCATCATCTAGTAGTTGACAATTATTACAAATGTTAAGGAAAAAATCAAACTAGTAATGACTATAGTTTTTACATATATAATTACACAACAGCGTTTGTGTAATGGTTACTTTTTTTTGTTGACGCGGGGAAACGCACTTACGCGCCTTCACTGGCCCCGGGTGGGGTCCAGTGGTGTGTGGGGCTCGTGGCACATTACAGCGCCGCGCGCTCTTTAGTCACCTCTTCTTATAAGAGGGGTATAAAGAGCATACACCTCCTAGGTTCAATTAGCTTCGCCCAAGATGTCTCGGATCACCCCAGGCTATTGAGCCCCACCGCCACGACAAGACTTGAACCATGATGGGAGGATAATGGTTACCTTGCATGATACTATCAACCACTACTTATGGTGGTGTCCCTCTAGGCATGTTCCTCCTAGAACGGTTGGTCCATAATTTCAAAAGTAATGGGTGGAATGAGTGAAGTTTGTCAATAAGTACCTCTCGTACAAGCATACAGGATTTGCATTCATGGAAAGCAATATCAGTGGGTTCTCTTCTTCTGCTTGCACGTCATCTATCACGAAGACCAGATGGGACCAGATAGAGTATAGACGTAGAGTCGTAAGATATTACTTACTTTAAAGAACAAAAAATAAGAGACCCCCTTAATCTGCAACGGTGGAAAGATAACCAGAAGTTTATATATTAAGATTGAGCGTAAAAACAATTATCTCGTGCAATAAGCCAAGCTACCTTGGAACCTAAACCCTATTCAAAACATAATGTTTAAAATTTGAGTAATTTAAAAAAATATCACCCCTGTGTGACCGTTGTACTCGTACGAGTGCACCGCCTTATTGAAAATAAATTTTTATTTTCACTTTCATAAGGTGTTTACTTAGCCTAAATGATCACAAAAATAAACAATCTCTTGTTAAACTACGGCCAGTTATATTATGGCGCTTCATGGGTTAAGTAAGTACTAAAAAACTAAACTAAAACTAAGTAGTGTACTCTGGATTTTGAAATATACTACTGAGTCGTTAATTAAGGTTATTGATATAATAATACATCTTGTGTAGATCTCATGGTAATTTCACAAAAATAAACGTCCACATTAGTTAGCAGCGTGCGCTGGGTCCAATGAATCAATAGTGGACGTAGCGTATGTTAGGAGTGACAAAAGGACTGGGGTCGAGCACACCCCCGGCAGCTCATTGTGTGGACCCCTCGTCTCCGTACCTGGACGAACAGACTGGAAAGTTGCCGTCTGTTACTCCGTATTGTATATATATACACCGCACTTAGCTTTCAGACAAGTCGTGGATTTCAGTTATGATTACTACAAGTGAATGAAATGAACTGATGTTTACCTAACTGCGACAAGCTTCCAACGTTGCAATACCACTTACGTTGACAACATGACCTACCCTACCTTGTTATATTTCGTATATTTTTTTATTTCTTCTAATAATTAACGGGCTAAAGGTGGAAACGCGAAATCTTAATTTCAATATTAAATTTACTAAATAACAATGATTGATGAGTGATAACAAAATAATAATAATAATGATGACGATAAAAGCGATGGTATACCGTTCAAGTGTCACGTTATGACAAATAACTAGATATTAATAACTCTTCACGATCCTTTCAATTTTATTTTCGTCCTCACCATTATCAGCCCTTATCGGTCCACTGCTGGACATAGGCCTCTTTCAATGAATGCCAAGATGACCGATCTCCTGCTACTCGTATTCATCCCGGACCAGGTACTGCACAGAGATCGTATTCCTGTCTGGTGAACGATCGACCAACACTTCGTTTTCCTAAACGCGGCCTCCACTCCAGAACATCGCTGGCCCATCTGTTATCAGTTCTTCTGAGTGTGTGACCAGCCCATTGCCACTTCAGCGAGCTTATTCGTCGCGTGATATCTGATACTATAGTTTTCTGATCTGTGGAGTGCCGCAAACTTGCGGACCACTCCTGAATTAAGAGGCCATGTTTCGGCGCCGCAGGTCATCACGGGGAGAACGCTCTGGTTGAAGACTTTTGTCTTTAAGCTCTGCGGTATAGGCGGCGAAGCTTCCGGAATGCTGGCCAAACCAAATGAATCCTTCTATTGGCTTCGTTCTCGAAGCCAAATCCTAATTGCAATAGTTGCCCGAGGTAGACGTATTTGTCTACGACTTCGAGAATAGCACCATCGACGTTGACCGGCCTAGGGAGAACGTGTTCGTTGCACATAAGCTTTGTTTTGTCCAAGTTCATCCCAAGGCCAATACGTTGCGAGGATTCATTCTCATTCATCACATTGGGAGGAGTTCTTCAACGATTTGGCCAACACAACGGTATCGTCGGCGAAACGAAGATGTGAGAGGTACTCGCCGTATTTATTTCTTTAAATTTATTTATATATAATACTTCATCAATCTAACAGGAACTTAAACCTAACTAATTCACTTTCTTTAAAATTAATTATTTTAATCAATCGACTTTATAGTTTTTCTACTTAATGTTATTCAAATTAATGTGAGATTTAAATTAATGTGGTGTCAAGCAACCGGCGTGTCTGTATGAAGAGAGTAATGAGTGTGGACGAGACACGGCAGATTTATAAGAATCGCGATGTATCCACTCTGCCCCATTAGGGATTTGGCATGAAGATATGTTGTTGTTGTTGTAAATTAATGCACGAGATCTTTCTAGTAGGTTCGTATGAACATCGCTCAAAAACTTTTGAATCACGCTACTTGCGGTCTGCACAGGTGTTTTTTATGTCTGACATAAAGTTATTACATTATAAAAAAACATTTTTCTTCTTCTTGCACCGTTAAAACCAAATTAAACTAACCGCAAACGATATCACGGGCGAAAGTCATATCCTATAAAGTAATGTCACTAAGCAATTGTTTTAAAGAGACTTACTAAAATACAAGATACATGATGACACTGAACTGTGATTCTAAAGAGTCCGCGATTGTACTTATACACGTATTCTCGTAAAGTCAACCTTATGCGTATGATTATGCTTTTAAGTGGTTTTTACAAAGCCGACTATATTTTAAACAAATCCATAGTTTAAAAATACTTTTTGGCAAAGTCAACTTTGATGATTTTAAATTGTAATTATTACATAATATAACATATGCACATTTTTTATTCGCACGTTTTGAGACGCTGACTGTGTATCTTGGTATTTTTGTAAATCAACGACATAAGCAGTACATTGTTATTGTAAAACACAAGTTCCCTCGTGTTTACCAGACAAGTTAGCCCGTGTCCCCTCGGGGTACAATTTAATTATCAAATGGACCGTTTTTTCGCGACCTTTCGAGCATGTAAACAACTGGTAATGACGTCCCCCCGCCGCAGCTACTGAGCTTCCGCCGGCTTTTATCATGTCACCGCTCAAGTTATGGCACTTATTGTAATTATAGTAACGGGCACCACCATCAGCATCGGAACACAGCGAGCGCTTCTATAGTAAAATATGTAGAGCATACATCAGCACTATCAGATGACTCAAGTAGGATAATACTCGACCTGCGTGGTCCAGGTTTGCTCCCAAGTCTCGGCCCCCAGTTTGCCCCGATGTAGCTCTGAGAATATTTTTTAATTTTTAACGTGACTTAGTATTATATCATTCGATCTGCGATAAACCGACTAACGCAAGACTCTGTATTTTATCGCTACAAATGTTTTTTTTTATAGAAGAAGGGGGTAACCAACGCCCATAGACATCCACGTAATCGTTATGCATAAGTGTTGCCCCCCTACGCCCGTCCCATTCAATGAGACACGGGAAACTACCAAACTGAACAAAATGCATAGCTGTAAATTTGCGATAGGCCAATGGAGTGAGTTGTACCTGTCCGGTTGTAGTGTCACTATCGCCAATGAAATTGTGATGTAGCATGGCACTACCTATCACGAAATTTTATTAATGACAAGCTGAAAATAAGTGGATTTTATGTTTTGGGTGCCAGGATCAACTATAGTTTTTTTTATAATTTCACCTGCCTCTTCGCGCTGTTGATTTCATCAATGAATATAAGGCCAGAGCTCGGACTACGTCAATCAATTTTTTTTTAGCATAAATATATAATTTATAGCATAGGAGAAAAACGAGCAGTTGAACTACTTGTAAGTAAGTGATTACCAACGTCCATAGACATCCGCAACACTAGAGGACTCGCAGGTGCGTTGCCGGACTTTTAGACGTAAATAGGCTCTTTTATTGTACTTTTATATAACTCAGTATCGCGAGAAACCTTCCAGATTAAAAACCGACTGTACGATTACGAATTACATATTACATTACATATTATACAGCTGATCTTGTGTTTGAGTCTCTTTGAGTCATTGTTGAGTGTATCAATATTCACCGCCGAGTTTTTGGATTTCGGAAAAGTTTTTACGTGACACAATTTAAAAGCGATGAATTAAATGTTATAGTACCGACTGACGACCAACTGGTAGTATACAAGGCGAAGTATATGTGGCGGGTTCGAATCCCATCTAAGTCATGGACGTATATATATATATATCTAGTATATATATATACATAGTGTATAAATATATATAAATACTAGTATCTCTAGGATAAAAATCATAAACATATTCAATTTCTTAAAAATATAGAAATATCCATATTCCCAAAATGTTTGTCTACCTATGTATCTATGTGTTACGCTTTCGCGCCAGAACAGCTAGAATAATTTTGAGTAAATTTTGTAAGCATATTTAAAGTTAAATACTTTAAAGTTATAAGTTAAATACATTTTAAAGTTAAATATTATAAGACTCAACCACCATGGATGGATGGATGGAACAAGGACGACCTCCATTGGAGGGGTAAAAGTTTTTATGAAGGAATTGGAACTAACGCGGGTGACAAGGGACACCGCGGGGCGCAGCTAGTTAAATTGATTTCCTTTCTTCCTTGTAGCTATCAGTACATAACTGTAAAAAGTTCTCAGTCACTTTCAAATGTACCATCTTGATATAAGTTAGCTATTTGACATTTTCTAATGTCCGTTGTTCCCTAAGTGACTTGCAATATCTGTCGATCACCGTAACGTGATCCTCGATGTCGTAAAAACGTTACAAAGAGACGTTAGTTGGAGGTCTAACTAGGAGGATAAGTCGCCCTCGTTATTTTAAACAATTCGATAATGAGGTCCGCACGGCTGCACTGATTGTACTAAAAAGGGACAACTCCCCTAATGAGGTTTTCCTTTACAATCCGGAATAAAGGAGAATTGTTTGCCGCGTATTCGCTTACCTTTTATATTTCTATTTTATTTTAATGATTTGCGGCGTAGTTGTTACGTGACTGCTGAGTTTACATAACCTTTAGGCCTTTTTAGAGGTAAAATTAATAACCCATGTTATTATTTGTTCATTATTCATCTATCTGCTAATTGTCATTATTTGGTGCATCTATCTGCTAATTGTCATTATTTGGTCTTTGTATTCGGTAAATTTGACGTAAAACTCCTGATCACTATTTTTGTATCATGATTTGTATTATTTACTTCAACTTGGAATAAAAATATTTTACGTTTCCATCTACGTTAAATAAACAGCAATGCTTATATCATATGATCAGACTAATAAAATGGATGAGATACATAATACGTAACATCGCAGGTTAATGTTTATCACTATAAAGATAACTGCGAGCATATTTGATATGGTATAAGAACTTATTTTTTTAGTTCAAATAGTCCACAACACGCACTTACCGTACTTGTTTGTCGCTCTAGTTTTTCCGTCTATTGGTGAGAGTTTCAAAATATTTCCTACATATATAGTACCTACATTTGTTATTCATTTACACAAAAAGTATTCTGCACATCTTTTAGTGGATAAAAAAGAATGTAGACGAGCGAAACTCTCATAACTATTTATATCGGTACCTCATGCACTGTTATTTCGTATTCAATATCTGTTTAAAGGGGTACTTTACATAGCATCCGTCATAGAACATATCGGCGAATAAAAACACTTTGTTTAGTGCCAGTTTGAAAAACGGCGTGGCATCGCAGTGCGCAGGTCGGTACGCAAATCACCCGCCAATCACAGACCTCAGCGGCCATTATGTAAATGTTCTATATTCAAATGAGTTTAAAATCGTACCGCGCATGCACGTGGCACGGTTTTTTATTGGCCCGCGTATCACTGGGGCATTTATTTGACGTATAAAAAACTAGGGGATGCCAACCCTTTGACAACCCTTCTGGATTTTTTCATTTGCAGCTGCTTCTTCAGGGGCACGCGACAAAGTTTTGACGTGTTTGTTGTTGAGCTTTTTAAGATCGAAATAGATTTTTTTAATTCTAGTTAGAGATTGAGATACAAAAATATGATGATGACGATGCAAATATACAAACGGGGTTTGATGGCTTGGGGTTGTGAAGGTGATTGTTGATTGAATCGCAAATTATAATAAACAAATAAACCCACTTATAATATTTCATGTAAGTATATTACATTTCACTATATATCTGCATGTTTGAAAGGCTATTATGATTGCTTTGATGGTCGCGCTTCGGTTGTGTTGTTTACATGTTATCTGCAGAGAGAGTTTATAACATTTCCATATTTCGAAGTTACGCTTGAAATTCGCAGCCCGGTAGTCATTATTAGGAAACCTCTGCTAGAAAATATATGGCGGAAATTTTAAATGACTTTCTGTAAAACTACGCGATATATACCAGAAAAATATACAAGTCTTTGAGTTTAGCATTGATGATGTCAGAAACATTAAACGGTAATATAGGAAAGTGTAAATTGTCTCTTGACACTACCTTGGTAGTGGAGGTGCGGTGGGCAAATATGTATCTAGTGTGTTATAACGGCAATCAGCTAATACAGTGGCTTTAGCTAACAGTGGGTTGATCGCAAACAGCGCTGGGTTGTTAACGTCCAATTGTAACAAATTCTTTTTTTTTGCCGTGAAGGCTTTTCTCGGTTTCAAGGTAAAGATCGAACCCAAGACAGCCTTAGGGAAGTTACATAAATTTTCTATTAATATTATCACTAATCTAAATGCATGTTGTATACAGGCAAGCCTTTCAGACTGTAGTAAGGCAGTAGTATTTCAAAACTGTTATAAAAGGTGAATCGTAGATTACGTCGCTAGATTACAGTAGGTTTTTAAAACATTATTAGGAGATAAACCAGCAGTACGAGCCTTTTGATGACTGCCGACGCCCATAAACATCCGCCTAATTGTTATGCGAATATGCGAATGCATTGTCCTCCATTCCTCTCCCTTCATTGGACCAATGTCCACCTAAAAACCGCATGTAAAGTGACACTCTTCACTCTGCGGCGGTGTTATGTGAGCGAGAGGTACCCCAATCGCGCCAGTCCAATTCCGCTGCAGTACACACTACCACCTACAATGAACTTTGGTAAGTAGGTCTTTTTTCATGTGAACCTACCATGAATAACATGAATAACATATTTCGCGGAGGAAGAAGTGGGCGAGCCGTTGTGCGACAATGGCGTCAAAGAAAAAAACTCTCAATGCCTCTGTCACCGGAAGTACGTATGCGCGTCGATCGCGGGCGAATTAAACGTTGCTAATGTAGGAAATGAAATATCCGCTCATAGACACGTGTTCTT
>JAFELO010000507.1:335503-358810 GCA_017140195.1 Eumaeus atala
GGGTGACGATCGACGACCATATTCTATACAAATAGAACTTCAAACTCTTAAAAAGGGAAGTTACCCTTCCCCCATTGGACTACCTGGACTCTCACTCACTCATCGAAACGTGACCCAAATAGCCTTCACTGTACTCTGGTATTATTTGAGCAAGAAATACACTTTAATAATTTAAGTCTCAATTGGAAATTATCAATGTCTCATAGAGTTTTCGAAGGTCATGACTTTTTGATTTAATTTCGTTAGGACCTTCATATTTAAAATAATTGCATATATATGCTACTAATATGTTCTGGCAAAGAAAAATAAATGCATTTACAGTTAATTTATTACATGCTGTAACTGCATCTTTTCCACTTATTATATTGTAGGGATAGACAAAGACAAATCTTAGAGTAAAATAAATAATATTTTATGGTTTGTATAATTATAACAATTATGTACACATTTTTTTCAGAAACTAGACGGCGGTGGTCGTTTTCAAATATCTCGCGACGTGTTTTGAAGAAAATTTGTTTATTCAATGGAAGAATTCGGTCTGGATATTTCATACCTTTTATGGTTAATATAAAAGAGTCATTCATTATGGTGATACTACAACTATCAAATATCTACACGAAGACTAAAAGGTCCCTATCCGTTTTTGCATAGGCGCCATGTTTACTGGTTTGTACATTTAGTTACTAGCTACCTATATACGGACGACATATATATATAAAACTTATATACCATGGCGCTACGACTAATATGGCGGGAGTTACGCGGGTAAAACGGTGGGATGACGCTAGTGTTAGATAACAATAGGTGATGTCTTGGTCATGATCTGCGTAATGGCAGCTTTGGATGATAAATAGTGAAACTCCTGTCTATTGTAAGTAGAGGAATTCTATTTCAACGTATGGTAAACGACGACCATAAAAATGTATACAACCTTAAAGTATAAATACAGATGCGACCTGTATGTAGTGAGAGTCTAATGTTGATTGGGAGAGGAAAACAAACGGCTTGACCTCCTAACCTGAAGGAGGAAAAAGAATATCAACAGGAACATAGCCCGCTCGACAGAGGTCGGAGGAGGTTATACTTTTCATTATAATTGTAGTCGAATGTAATTAATGTTTACAGAACATTTGGCGCGCATTAAACAAGCTATTAGCGCGATGACAAACTACGCCATTTGTCCGCCATCGGCAGCAGGTGACGTCGCGATATTAATCGACACTCGTGTCCCTAATATACAACTAATATTTTGTCATAATCAGCAGTAGTTTACTTGTCGTTCATAGCATATAGCACAACGCGGAACGAGAACTTAAGATGGAGTCATTTCGTGACTGTCAACGCTCATTAGCATCCGTATACTCAACCAACACCTACAAACACACATACACACACACATCTTCACGACAGCTCCCTTATGGGGTAGGCAGAGAGAAACAGACTGCCATATATCACGATCCTTACACACCTGTCTAGCCTCCTCCATAGCGTAGCGGGTTATTGAGGGAACATTCAAGGGACCAATTCTCCCATTAGGCCAACGAACTCTCACAAGGTGCACGAATCGCGACAGCAGTCATCATTTTACGGCTCAAGCCGACATTTTCATATTTCGTAAGTAGGATTACTCACTGGCTCGAATGTAGCATATATTGAAGGAACAGTGGACAATGGGTACAAACTCATAACGGTGGAGAAAGAAAGAAAGCTTCAATTGTAATTTATTTTTATTCCATGCGTATTATTTTCATGTGTTTTGTGAAAACCCTCACATCTCTCTAATTTGTAAATTTTATCCCTGAGAACAGCCATGAGAGCGTCACAACATATGTAATTCTGTCTGTATGTCTTCCACAGATGAGTAGCCCTCGACTGGCGAAAGGACACGCGAGACGTGGAGAACGAGTGGTCTTTTAGTAGCTCTACCAAATTATCACATTTTACTGCCACACCCACGCCGCGGATGTTCATTTACTCAGTAACAATGCCAGTAGCATTGTTGCCAATTCTTTTTCATGTGAAATACAGTCAGAATTGTGATGAAATTTCAGGTTTCCTCGGTCATGTGGATATAAAGTTAAAATGCTAAAGACATATTGGAATGGTTAACACGCTGAAGCAGCACTACCTTCATTCTGATGCATATAAAGTGAGTACTTATAATTGATGAGTAATGTTCTAATTGTGTCCAGTTGCATTTTCCTATTTATTAAGAACTAAAGACGTTAGTTTTTCTATTATGCATGTGGTATGTAATGAGAGATAGTGACATGCTGCATTGCAGCAGAATTGGCCCGGCACGACCAGGGAGGTACCACTAGCTCACATGATACCGGCATAAAGTGACATCGTCGGTATCGCGTTTCGTGAGTAGCCGGTAGCCCATTGGGGGAGCAGGTGAAAAGGCGGGAAGCGCATCGGTATAATAATTATGTTGATAGCCATGGGCGTCGGTAGTCGTGAAAAGATTCCGATTTCTAGTCTGTCCCTCTACACTAGAAAAATGTGATATAAATGGTAGTGTCCGTGTTCCTTTTGAAATTTCGAATTTCCTATATATTATCAGAGTGTACGAATGACTATCATTGCAGATCTGTTCGGAGGTTGAGCAAATTGCAAGAAGAACGACTGCGTAATACTTGCTATATATATATATATATATATATATATATATATATATATACTACATACATACTTGGGACTATGAAATAGATGTTTACTTCTTTTATAACATATGATGCAGATGTAACTGTAGGGCAGTGAAGGGAGTGTATGTGGACGCTTTATTATTATTATTCTGTTTAGGCCAGACGAGCCTTTTGACTACCGACGCCAATAGACATCCGCATCATTGTCGACATACGAATGTGTTGCCCTCCTTTCATTCTCTTCACCAATGGACTACCGGTTACTCACAATCATATGTCATGTCCTCCCCGGTCGTGTCGGCCCAATTCGGGTGAAATGTAGTACGGCACTACCTCTTACAGAATAATAACTTCACGCTGCTTATTCAATAGCCCAGTCCATTTCACCTGTTTAATGTGACGAAAGGGAGCCTTTCCGTTTAATTTCGATTTGACCTTTTTTGACTTCACCAACAAAAACATCCCAATAATAGTGATGATTAAAAATATGTTAGCACTAAGCAGTATAAAGTATAAATGTGTCCTTAGTTGAGGTTATACGTCTTTTCTTCGCTTCCAAAGTGTGCGTAATGTCGCCGGGCATTCTAACGTAAAACGACCAGAACACATTGAGCTCTCTTGATGTATTCCTCTCTCATTGTTTAAACGTAAAATGGGTTTTATATTAAAGTAACGCATAAAACATATACAAACAATTATTTCACGGTTCTGTTATAACTATTCAATAAAATTAACCATTGCACCTTTCATATTTTGGATAAAGTTTAGGTAATAAATAATTGGGATATCATTGTTGTTTTACGTTATTAAAATATTAAAACTCAACAAATCAATGGTTTTATTAAGTTTTAATGCTCCGAATGCGATTATCGCAAAAATATTTTAATTTCATAATTTAAATGTTAATTTCCCATTAATATATTAATATAATGGAATATATATATATGAGATATGAGATGATATAATAGTAGAAAGAAACGCGTGAAGAGAACTGGTTAAACTGAAAAAAAGGAATATTATTATAACAATTTGAAAGAGCGCTCGGTTGTATGCCGCCGGTAACTGGCGGGGCTCAAGTAACAGTGGTAATGGATCGTACATATTTCTGCAATTGATTAGGCGGGGGCGGTTGCTATAGCGACGGGCTGCACAAGCCCCCCTCCCCACCCGAGCCGCGCCCGACACAAGTCATTGTACAGCATCCGAGACTCACATATTGCAATCCCCTTCAAGGCATTATTGTCTACATATAATTAAACACGAGAGCTCGAATGTTCTCGAACTCTAGAAGTATGTTTTATTAGTAGACAAATGGAACTGATTCAATGCTTAAACGTTAATGTTAATTATAAAACCAATAGACACATCTAGACGTATGCAACGTTACCCAAAAGTAAGGGCGTTAGAGGCGTTACGTTGCAGCGGCTGGTCCGGGATGGATGCGAGTAGCAGGAGATAAGTTGTCTTGGCGTTCATTGAAACAGGCCTATGTCCAGATGTGGCTCGGGCTGATGATGATGAAAGGGCGTTAGAGTACAATATTTATCGAAACCATGAAATAATTCAAATGTTTTGAATAGGTTTAGACTCTGTTCAAATGTTTTCTTTGAAAATTTTAGAATTATTGTATTAAACACAAAGTTACTTGTTTACTGTTTTTTTAAGGAAATATTTTGGGAAAGCATTTCCTTTTGCCTAAGCAACAGGGCTTTGATTTGCCTTATTATTAAGATTTACAGGGCATAGCATACCCATGGGATAGCATTAGAGGGATTTTATTGGACAATTAAATCTCATGCCACGTGTCCTAAATAACTACGTAATCCAGCTTCAAAAAAGAAAAACGCCAACTTACTTTAATTTCACCCGCTTATAAACAATAAACTCAATCGCTACTCCGTTGATTGCCTCCTATATTAAATGAAGAAACTGCAAAAATCCAATACGTTCGTTGGCTGGTATATCGCGACACAAATACCTGCTCTTATCGGAATGACTCCAAATTAATTACGAGGAGCAATTCCCTTGTAAAACGGCAGGAGCCGTCGAATTTCCAGTTAATATCCCCGGCTGAGTCTAATCCGCACTCCTCATTACGGCTTCCTCCTCCGTACAGTAATTAATTATACTGACGGTACTTTTAAGTATTGTACCTACTTAGTCTGACGATTCCTTTTAAAGCCTAGTAATTGATAGTGCCATGCTCCAACGCAGCTGGTTAGGGTACGACCACGACCGTGTCATGAGGCGGTACCTATTATGAGACCTTTCGCTTGGATAATATCACCGAAAAGTGGCAGCTGTTCTTTTGCGTTTCGTCTGATTTAGGAGTTTCTGGTGGCCCGTTGGATGGAAAAGGTTGAAGGGTGGCAACACGTGTCATCATAGTATGGCTCATCCCGTTCTGCTATAAAGTTCCTCGTTTTATTCATAATTATTCCTCGACCTTTTTGTTAAAAGCAGTATCATGCTGCATTGCAGCCGAATTGGGGCGGCACGACCGGGGAGGTACCTCTCGCTATGCTACAGCTACATCTTATAGCTAAGCATGTGCAGTTTATCTTCAGTAGATATACGATTGTCCTACTGCTGTAGGCCTGGTTGGGTCGCCGTCAATGCGTCCAATAATTCATTCGCTGTGTGCGTCACTCGAACATTTTTTTCCTTTATGGGTGCCATAGACAAAAGACGAGGCGACTTGAATGTAGAACTCCATTGTCACTACCTCTTACAAAAGTGAATAATTTAAGATAATAACATAGTTTACGATCAAGATAATTTTTAATTAATGACATCCTAGACGAATTTCGGCAAAAACGGCTATACCTACATAGACGAGCCAACTGCGCAGGATACATTATAGTCCCTACCAGTCAAGATTTCGTCCCCTTCACAGCACAACTTCCACATTATCAAAGATAACGGATGACATACGATTGGCTACGGATTACAAAGTGATCACAATTTTTGTGTTATTGGATTTTAGTAGCGCCCTTAATTCGGTAGATTACGACGTCCTACTAGGTATCCATAAATCGATCGGTATATCGGAATCAGACTCGTACCTGAGAGATTGAAAACAGCGTATTTACACTTCCGAGGAATGTTCCGAGTGGTGTGAGCTTATTACTGGTGTACCTCAAGGAGGAGTCTTATCGCCTTTACTGTTTGCTATATTCATCAACAAAATCACTAAAACAATTTCCTCATCATTTCACTTATATGCAGATGACTTGCAGCTTTATAGACATTCGACAGCAAATGACGTGCCGGATGCTATAAATGAATTTAACTGAAATCTGCAAAAAATTAAGGAGTGGACTGACACATATGGTCTTGTGGTCAACTCAAAAAAAACTCAGGTATTGCTCATCGGTAGCGGACAACTAAGAAACAGGATTGACCTAAACTCTTTAAACATGATTATGTATAATAACAACGTGATAGATTTCCTTAATAGTGCAAGGAATTAGGAGGATTAATCATAGACTCCTTGCATGCGTTAAAGAGGTTGCAAAATTTTCTACCGCTCACTACCAGAATACTCTTATCACAATCCCTTGTACTCCCTCTGCTTGATTATGCGGACGCCTGTTTTTTGGATGCAACTGAGGAGCTCACTAATAAACTAGAATGTCTGCAGAATCTGTGCGTACGTTACATATACGGGCTGCGTAAATATGACCACATATCGAAATACCGCAAGAAATTACAATGGCTCCCGATTCGCCTTCGCCGGAACTTACACATCTTCACAATTTTATTAAAGATCCTTAACACTTCTTCTCCTTCCTACCTATCCATTCATTTTCTATTCGTGCAGCGCAGTTGTGGAAAGATCTTCCCACGGATATACAGCAGAGCTTATCGATTAGTGCTTTCAAGTCCTGTATAAAGAAGCATTATTATTCATCTTTAATGATAGGTCCATAATCTATAGTATGTGTATTTATATGTGTAAAAAGAGTGTAGATTTGTATTTATATATACCCATTATTTATTATAATCCTTATTTCTTTTGTTATTATGTACATCCGCTACAACTTTTTATTTATGAAAATTATTCGGTCTACTGGGAGAAATCTCTTTAAAAGATAAGCACACCAATGTACCTTCTTAGTTTTTAATTTAATTGTAATAAATTGTACGTATGTACATAAAGAATAAACAAATAAATAAAATCCCAATAACTCTTTGATCCGACTCGGAGCTCGAAACCTGGACCTTTCGGCTTGGGTTGAACATGCTTACCACTACACCACGAGGCAACCACCATGATCAGTGCATAACGCTATCCACGAGCAAATATTACCATATACAAATATAAGCTATATTTTGACGAATAGGTGGCGCTGTTGTACTTCCACCGCTTCTATAAAGTGGTATCAAATTGCGGACGCAGATGAAAAAGCAAAAGGAAGATAATTCAAACAGATAAAATAAGCAAACGATTCATACTTGAAAGCGATAAAAATAACGCATATTCCTATTATTATATAGATTTTCCTAGTGAGTATTAATAAACTGTAAAAATGCCTGATCAATATCGCCGGACCTACCGTAACAAGGAGATAAGTGTCGCTGGAGGCTTAATTATCGGACAGGGATGAGGAGGTGGGGTGGGTGGGGGATAAGGAAACGATACCACACAAATAAGGGCAGGTTTGAGGCTCGAGGCGCTTTATAGTCTTCAAATAATCACTTAATACTCTTATTGCTGACATGATCAATTAGAAGTAATATAAGATGTTGGTCCTGGAGCAAAGTTTCCGTAGTTATTAGCTCATTCAGGAATATACGAATGTGGCGATCATGTGGTCACAATGCAGCTAAGAAACTTCAGAAAATGAGGGTTCATTCATAATATAATGATAAAATTACACTTTAAAGTTAATTAAGTGTGCCGCCAGTACAAGTTTAGCCCTGACCTAGGAAGACCCGGCGGAACCAACTCAGCGGGTCATAAAGTCGATCGAATGTAACATAAGAGGTGTTATTGTTATATTTCAGATGGGTTCAGTGGGGAAGAACAGGGAAGTACCTCTCGCTCATTTAATGCTGGCGAGAAATGCTGATTATGCACTAGTACGCGTAGGCTGTGGAAGTCTGGTTGACGTAACGGGGAGGATCCGGTAAGGATCGTGTCTATATATTTGCTCATTGTGTTCGGTATGGGTAAAAGCTTTCGGTAAGACGTAGACTGCTCGTTTGCCTGTCTAAGTTATAGTAGTAGATTATTCAGATACAGATAAAATATACTACTTACATATTTATCCATATACTACTGGCGGCACGCGGTTTCACGCCAGCTCCTATTATATACATAGTAATCCTGCTTCTATAAATCTATCTAGCACTGAAGTATTTTTAAAATCGCACTGGTGGTTTCTGATATTATCGCGTTCAAAATATATATGAAACCACTTTAGCTTCATTAAATTAGTACAGAATACATTTGATTAGTAATAAATGCAAATGTAATCATGTATTTTTCAATGTAATTACAATAATCCAATTTCATGTTAACCTCATTCAAATTCATATCTATACATAATATAAAACGAAGTCCCCAAAAGCTAAATTCTACGGAACCGATTTTCATACAGTTTATTCCAATGGTTAGAGCAATTCCTTACAAGGTTGTAGTGTATAATTTGGTAACCGTCTGGCGGCTGGCCATGTTATTCACGGACGAGGCCGGGCCTGATCGCTAGTATGTCTGTTCATTCCCCCTTGTACTCATGAACTTTTTAAAAAGGAAAACAATCTGTCATGTCATGTTTCTAGTAAGAAGTGTTCAAGTAAGAAGTAAGTAGTCAGTTTAAGGTGACGTCTAATTATCTTGTGAGTTAAAGAATTATGCCACGTTTTAATAGCCTATATTTTATACAAGTGCATTGTATTTTCTAACGTCCTATCGTGACGTTAATAAATTACTTATATACATGCAGTTTCGCCCCACGCTACAGAGTGCTCTTATGCAAATATTGCTAATGTATTCGCATGCGTGCCACGCCGCACACGAGGGTGCAGTATCGATCGCTGCAGGGCATGCATAATCAATGCCACCCTCGTCTCATCACATTTGTTTCTCGAATCGATCTATCCATTCTCATCGTGTGGATTTTGTCATATACAATATTGGAAGTGAAATCTTCCTTAGAGGCGTTAGACAGGAAAGATTATTATTTTCGTGTCAGCAAACATGCTATACGAAACAAATATTGCAGCACGCAACTCTGGCACGAGCCTTGCCACGAGTAGTAACTTGTGGCAAGTCTCGTGTCTTCTTTAAGATGATAAATCAACTCTACTGAGTGTTGAGTCAACATACATTACCTACCTGTAGTATTAATCTACTGCAGAGAACTTAAGCATGTCTTCACTGAGCCAACCGGATGAACAGTGAAATCGTTTGCGCTTACTTTTAAGAATAAAAATCAGAGCTACCCGTAACCTATAACCATAGCGATATTTACTTTATTAAATAAAATTTAATAACCTGCTTTAATATTTATCACGAATATGAGCGAGTCTCGAGTACTGCTTCGTCCGTGAATAAACTAACTATCTTAAAAAATTGTACAATAAAACCATCATATTTGTGGTTCATTTATTAATAAAAACAAGAATTGATAACAAAACACTGAAAAATGTTTCATTTTCGACAACGCAAACAGTTCAGGCGCGTTTGCAAAAGAAATAATTTCATTTTTGCTCTCATTAAAAACGCTCCGAAACAAAAGTGAAAATCAGTCAAAAATCGATTGCTTATAAAAGTAAGCAACATTTCCTGACTCTCTCCGCTAGGGCCCCTGTACTATTTTGGACCCGTGTTGGCGGATGCCCTCCGATGCAGTTGTTGCTATACCGGTGTTTAATCATAACTTTGTTTTATAATAATATCGGTCCTTGTCGTCGTAAACACTTTCATAAAGTGCAGTAATGAGTTTGAGCGTCCGCAGTTGCGGCCACTTCGTCTCCCGCCTTATTAAATGTTTTACACTCATAAGCTTTTACGGCACACCGCATTAGATTTAAGTGTCATTAATGTCAATAAAAGTTTTAAAGTTAAATTAAACTCTTCCGCGGTCATTGATTTGTCTACTATATAGAACTATCTAGGAGATGCCAGGGTGTGGTATAGATCAAGGATATGAATTCATGAATTTAGGAAAACAAAAGAGAATTGAATTTCATATAAAGTTCAAAGAATCTCTATGAATGTTATTTCTTATGTTCAATTTAACAGTTTAACATAAGGAAAACGGCGTACGTTATTGAACTCATGAGAGTTTCAAATATATTAACATATATAATATATAACATTTTATAAATAAATTAAATATATATAATTGAAACCATAATAAAATTATTGAAAATTAACACCAAATACTTGGTTACAATGAAATGTGTAATTTAAAATTTGGCTCTTTTCTACTCTATGTTATGTTAATAATAGATCTAGGTATTAAATGTTATATTGTGTTCTTTCTAAACGCTATCTGACCTTCTCCTTGTATTTGGCGTTCCATACCTGCTGTCCATCTGTTTGTCACTAGGCTGTATCTTTGGATCGGTGATAATTTGGGTGTTGAAATTTTCACAGGTCTGTCACACAGGTCTGGCGCTGTCACAACATATACTAAAAATAGAATAAATTAATTATTTTGGGACAAACTTAATCTTCCTTATTTGCCGTTTATAATTTAACTCAAAAAGGACAGTTGTTATTCAAAGTTTATCTTTCTGGTTTGTTCTGCGATGGATTGTAAACAACTGGCAATCAAGTTTGTTATCAACATGTTACAAATATAAAAGTATGTTACAATTTTTGCAAATAGGTACCTGGTGTACAGGTAGATTATATGTATAAAATTGTTATTGGAAATAATCGAACGTCATCCCACCCTGTTTAGGTATCGTGTGTGATAGTATCGAGTGTGGCGCTCGTCAATAATTCGTAAGGGGGACGCGAAACAAAGAAGACGGAATCCAATTTAAAAGTGGCGTTTACTGCGCCGAGCGCCGAGCCGCGTCGCACGGTAAAGTCACCGTCACATATAATCCTCTTAATAAATTAAAGCGTATCGATATATTAAATACTATTAGGGACAGTTTAACAGGTTTCTATTAAGGTGTGACATAGCTATTTGATACTTAACGCTATTTACGGGAACTACTAAGAAATTCGTAATTTATTTCACACATAAGGTCAAAGAAAGTTTATGGGTTAATTGGCACCTGTGAGACAAGCTTATAATACATTATAACTTTTTGGTAGGTAAACGATCGGTTGTTGTAAAATTAACCAAAACAATGAAGATTTCTTGTTGGTGTATTCAATAATACTGTATTATACGAGATGGCACTGTGCACTGCAAATCTTGTGGGTATTGACATACCGAATATACTGAATGTGCCCGGCCTCATACCCGTTATAGCGACGAATGTAACCACACCTCAACTTCAAAATCCGTCAAGACGTTAGCAGGGAACATAGAAATTTAATCGAGTCTCGACAAATATCCTTTCTGACCCAGTCGGATAAAAAACTATATAGTAAAGTTGTCAAATAAATTAGCTCGTCTTTGAGAAAAATAAATACTGCGAATTTAATGTTTATTAATATTCAATGATTACTGATATATTGAGACGGACATACTTTGTACCTGGAATATAAAATCATCATGATAAATATATATATAAAAGAAAGAATGAAGATAAAATGAAATATCCATCCTCGTCCTTAATCCTCCGTATATTCCGGGAGGTCGGACGAGTGTTCACCGGTATCACCATTATCAGTTATCAATGCCACCCAAATTATAAATGACATCCTCCTCCGATCCTGTAGTTCCAGTGATTAGCGCGTTCAAACAAAGAAACAAATTATTCAACTTTATTATATGAATAGTATAGAAAGGTATACTAACCCAGAATATCCCACGTATTCTAATATATGATATTAGTTGAAAGCATTTTTATGTGTTGGGTTATAGCTAAACTTGGAGCCATAAAAGTGCCATAAACAACATTGTCTAACTGTATGGTGTTACGCTGAACAGGAATGTAGATTCAGCCTTAGGCGGCGTTGGGCGGGCGGGGGCTGCATTCCGCCCAGCCAATATTATACGGCCCTAGTTAGCGCGCACTGATATTAAGAATTCCTTTCTCTATAGACTACTGTTGCAATAAGTATAATGTTTTTTTATTATTGTTTGTAGGAGAACAGTATAGCGCATAATACAAATTGTAGATTGTTAACACTTACTTCTACTTAAAATATAATGAGGCTTTACTGTAATTTGCTATTATTTATATAAAATCTGGTGTTACGGTTTTTGTCCGAAATTACTATTTTTTTATGACATACAAACGAGAAATATGACGCCAATGAACATCAGCATAATTATACCGATACGTTGCCCTCTTTTTCACCTCCTCCCAATGGGCCACTAGATTAATACTTGAGTTTTAATGAAGTTAGAATTAACTTAGAATGAATGCTATATTTAATTTAAATTAATTAATCTTGAAGACCGTTGTAAAAGCCATAACAACGCGTGACCGGGTCAGCTAGAATAATTTAATTTATTATTAATCGTGTATCTATTGGCTGGAATCAATTTTAAGGAAAGAAAACGAGAGGTTTCCATCGTTGACTTCGTGTTGTGGTATATAACTGCTAGAAGTCTTGACAGTCTCAACGGAGCCTCTGGATCCAGACCATGAACTGCGACTGGCTCACACCGAGAAAGCTCTTACCCAACCTCTGCGTTGACATTGCTCTGTGGCCCGAGATTGGAGCGAACGGTACAAAGTTGGTAATTGAAAAATCCTAGCAGTCGCCAGCGCCCTCCCACTTTCTTTCACCCCCTCCCCTCCCCTCTCAAATTAAACTGCACTACAATCGCACACATTACAATAGTCGTACACATAATACCTACTTTACCTACATTGCAAATGGGATTTTTATTCGTGTTCCTTAAGGAGTATAAGAGTTTTATATAAAATAAAAAAGAAATATTGACATAAATGAATGTGTCGCACTGATACATGCTGTGAATACTGAATATATTACAGATTGTAATGAATACTCTGTTACGGTAGTAAAGTTCGCACAGTATGTTCATTGGTACAGCTGTGAAACTCTGTTACGGTAGTAAAGTTCGCACAGTAAGTTCATTGGTACAGCTGTGAAACTCTGTTACGGTAGTAAGTTCGCACAGTATGTGCATTGGTACAGCTGTGAAACTCTGTTACGGTAGTAAAGTTCGCACAGTATGTTCATTGGTACAGCTGTGAAACTCTGTTACGGTAGTAAAGTTCGCACAGTATGTGCATTGGTACAGCTGTGAAACTGTAACTATATCTCACATAAAACCTTTTCATATATAATTTTTATGTATTTACTTGCTGATAGTTGTGTTTGTGAATAAGTGGTGCACAGATACTGTTATTGTGTATCCGGAGATTGGCACACGAACAAGAGGTTCAAGAGGTATGCGCATTATGTCGGGAGACTCGATCGAATAAATACAAATTACCACATTTGTCTTATTATCTCAATTGCGGAAAAATTGCGAATCTTTGTCATTAGAAGTTGAATGGTAATGATAATAATGTTATCCTGGGCAATTTTCGACCACAGCGTCCATCTCCATAGAGACCAGCCAAATTTCGGTCACAGCGTCCATCTCCATAGAGACTAGCCAACTGCGCAGGATATGAACACCAGTGTATGAACAGACGCAAGTGCACTCCCTATCCTACTATTCTCTCATTCTCCTATCCCGATGGGACGGCAATCCGACACGACCAGAGAGAAATCAGGCGCAGGACCGTCGACTTAACGTTTCTACGAGGCACGGGAGTGTAACACCGCCAACTTCCTGATTTAGGGCGGTCAATATAATTTGAAGATCTCAATAATACTTTGGTGCAACCCGGGACTCGAACCCAGGGCTGTGGTCGAGAATCAGTAAGAATGGTAATAACCAATGTAAGAACAACTGATATGATTTTATTAATCATCTCAAAAATAAAAGGTATGAAAATTAGAAGAAAGGATAGCAGGTACATGTACATAGGTTTCTGGTATTTCTTAAAGCGAAAATTTTTCTAAGAAAACATGGAAAAAATAAATTAAAAATCACCATCTAAAAGAGGAGGTTTCACCTAAAACTTAGGCCACAGAGGATATACCTACAATTAGGGTTAATATCTAAGGGTTAGCATTGGATATTAACCCTAAGTATTGTCTAATGCCCATATTTTATATATAGCGTCTATACGTTTACATGTACATCGCATTGGCCACTGTGCCATATCTTTCACATCGTACAAATTTTTACTTTTAACGAGAGTGCTGATTTTGTCACGATGTTTTTCTTTATTAGCGACACACACTAACTAAAATGCATATTAACATTACATAATGCTTATGCGATAGTAAGAGGCAGCGCCTTCAGCTGCAATGCAGCACTATTACAACGGCCGGGGACATAAATCACGCTCACATGGTACTACCACAAAGTGACCGCTATGGTGTCGCTTTACCTGTGGTTTGTTAGTAGCCATTCGCCCATTGTGGGGATGGGGCGACGGAGTGCAATGCATCTGCAATCTGCATTTGTACGTCAGTAGTCACGACACGACACCAACTTCTGCTTTGTACTCGTTAGCGTGTATTAACATACATGAGACGTTTTACGGGATTGCAAGGGTACATGCACCAAACCAATAGTCTCGTGGTTTACATTCCGGCTGAGCCGTTGTTTTGCGCTATAAATCCGTAGAGTTTAAAATAATTCAGTACGCCTACATGCATAGGTGAATTATATAATGTCGCGTTAGATCCACCCCTTCTGACGAGGGTTGAGGGGCCGGGGTGGACCGGGGTGGCCCGGGGAGGCCATTCGTCAGAGCTCCGCAGAAATGTTTTCATTTTTATTTCATAAATAAAGAGAGGAATCTCGCCGGAGCGTAATGAGGGCCTCTACAAAATCTTTACAATTTTACTTGATGTGCTCACTCGAAATGGTACCAATAATTATATTGTTTGTTTTGTTGCTATGATTTATTTCGCAAGTAGTGTTCGCTCAGATTTCAAATGGGTATAGGTGCAAGACAAATTTTACTTTCCATTTTTCATGCGTAATGTAGCAAATATAAAAACATATTATCGACATTCTTTTGTGTCTTAAATACAAATAAATTTTGTTTACAAAACTTTGGTTTGCATTTAAATTACAAAGGAGATTTCATAAAGTTAATCAATTATAACACTATTGAGGAATAAAACAAATACTTTTAAAATATTTTATAGAGAATTTGCTTTGTTTAAGTTGCTTTAAAATTGGATTAAATGAGCTTCAGTTTGCTGGTATTGATCTCGTCTGCCTGATAAAAACCACCTTGCTTTATTCAAATATCTACTGTAGAAGTGTATCATCTAAACAGCTCGAAAGAATGGATTTTAATCACTTAATTTAGCTTGACTAGCTTTTTAATGTTAATTTATACTTCATGAACAATCACAAGATATTATAGGGATGTGCATTTAAAAAAGACATAAAAATGTTAACATAACATTTGTGTATGGGTCCTTCGGGGTGCGTTTTATTGTCCGCCTGGTCTCCTGGTGTGGGGGTGGGGGTGGCGGTGTGATACAGTTACATCTCACAATGAATATATTATTATTTCAGCTTTTTTCATGATGATCTTTTATATGAGGGACATACTTCTTTATTTATTTCATTAGATATAAATTTCTACTCAAAAATATAATAATTAAATAAATGTTGGAAAAAGACACTTAAAAATAAAAATCATAATCTAGCAAATTTGGCCTGGTCATAAATAACGTTACAGTAAGAAAAAATGATATGACATTTGAATTTGGAATCTGTCGCTTATAAATCAATATTAATTTTATTTCCTCATATTCGGGCCAATCGGTGTTAAATATTTTCTTGTGTGTGGAGTGCTGTGATAAAAGAACCGAATAGCTGCTTACCTATAACACAAGGGGGTTATAAGTCTAAACGTAAATTTCTAAAATGGATCAAGCAAGCAGCCCAGTTTGGACCTTAAATTGGTCCTAGTTGTTTGTTGGTATTTGTGTTGTTCATTATAAACCTCTAAGATTAAAGCTAATAAGTACTTTGAGGTAAATCAAATATGAGGTTAAGTCTGTTACCATATTATTATCCACAAATAGTGGACGTGTGTTACCAATATAAGAGGAGGTTTAATTTTAATTGTGTCAATGAACGTAGGTAGCCCGAAGTACCAACAAACAACTAGGACCAATTCCTATTTATTATTGGTAACACAATTCCACTATTTGTGGATAATTTTAATCTCATATTTGATTTACCGCAAAGTACTTATTAGCTTACATTAAAACGTAACGAACTAAAATGAAGTGCAAATCGTATAAACTGAAAAAAACATTTACATCACACGTATGACTGGGACCCCAATCCTCCTGAATCACAAAAAGTCCGCGTATAAAGTGTGCGATAATAAAATTTCACCCGACTCATGTACGCCGAGCAACATTTAAAATCCCTTTTGGCATATCCAAGTGACGGCCTCCCCTTTGCAATTTTTTCGATTACCTTGTAAACAACTCACGACATTCCAGAGCAAGTGTTTAAAATTGGGTTCTTAAAGCTACGGAGCGCGCGGGTGCGCCGCGGGGCGTCGGAGGGCGAAAGGGCAAAGTAATTGGTCTCAAGAGCGGGGCGAAGCCCTACCCACGACATATTGCAAACATATTCTCCGGTTGAAATTTATTGTAAATCGCGGCGGGGGGATTTGAATTCGGGCCTCCCCCCCGAGCCTCTGTGTGTCAATAAACGGAATGGAGTTTGGAAATTCGCTACATTCACCCCGTGTTTGCGTTTGCTGGCTTCGCTTTTTTGAGGAAAAAGCCTCCCCCCGCCCCGCCCCGGGCGCTTCCGATTTTATTTATCTAAGGTTTTCCATTTCGCCGTAATTGTGTGAGTTGCGAGCTCGATTGTTGCTAGAGCGAATATTTATTTGGGTTCGAGTTTGCTTTCCATTTCGGCTCAGCCCGGCGCGCTGTGGGCGACTCGCGGGTGAAATTCAGCCTCAAATTCAATTTGCGGACCACAATCAAATGTTGTCATAAGAAATGACTCAGCTTTAGCGATTGACATATCAAAAAATTGATCAGTGCCACTGAGAGATTTTTAACTAATATACAATGTTTTCTACAATATTTTTTTTTGGCATCGAAACGTGATTGAAAGTAGTTTGATCGAAATTCTGTAAGTAGTCAATAAGTCTTAGGGGCAATTAAATGAGTGGTTAAATGAAAATTAATTTAATTTTTGTCGTTTACTACGGGGATTCCCTTAGTAGGATGAATAAAAAAACCTCCGTACGACAAGTAGAAGGAACACGTTTTCCATTACTGGGAACGCGAGATATTTTATCAATAAATAAAAAACTGTTTTCTTTTAAATTAAATATTTAGTTTAAAAGAAAGAGGACTATCGGTTGGTTCTTCTGATTGTATTTATTAGACAGCTTATGTAAGCTTTAATTTTTATGAGAAAGATCATCATCTAACCCAAAAACATAATCCATTTCGCATACAGGAGATGAGTTCGACCATAAATATTAGATACAAATTAATGATATATGACATTATTGTTTTACTGCTAATAAAATAGTAAGTCGCATGTCTAGCATTAGTACGATGAAATAGGGGGGCAGACAATCGGCATTAGGAATATATCTCGCGTAAATCTTTCACGGCGGCTTTTATGTATATCGTAAAAAACGAAGTGTCCGCCGAGTGAGCCATAAATATGGATCGTAAACATGGTGGGTGTAATGCTAGCCTCGTTTTAGGACACGGTCCCAAAATATTATGATCTTTAAAGGTCTGTGTAATTTTACAAGTGCTTTCAATTAAGTTAAAAAAAATACTTCGCTTTAAGTTTCAATTGTTTCCTCTTTCTACACCCTAACCAACGTTGAAAGTAACGAATAATTTATCAACTTTAAATATCATGTAATGGAATATAAACGTTAAGATTCGTTAAAAGTTAAACAAAATAAAATAAATAAAATAAAAAAAGAGATATCTTAGCTCTTTTATGGGGCGTTTTTTGTGAAAATGAGGCATTGTTAAAATTTAACAGGGCTCGAGCCTATAAGTTGACAGATGCCTCATTTTTGTAGCTTGGTCCTGGTGCAAACAAAGTATTTACTTATCTTTTCTTGAATAGATGAATTTTGAAAGAATCATGTTACTTATATCTAAAAGTCACAAGAGATTTATTAATTTTAATTATACCGAAGAACTAAATGATGTTATGACTAGGCTTAGATTTGAGGTACAGGACACGTGACAGATTCAATTGTTACGAAAAATTACTGGCAAGAAAATAATCTGTATTTTATTAACGAAACCCATCTTTATGGCAGTGCCATAATGGGTTATGCAAAGAGAACTGAGCGCCACATATCACTACCACAGATACTCGTTCTTTATCCATAAGATAAAATCGCTGTATCCCTACATTTGTTTATGGTTTTTTGTTAATTCACGTCGTGTCCATAACTTTATGAATCTCCCTTGGTTTATACTGCGTGGGTGTAGTTTTATGTGTCCGTTTTGCATGATCAGCTTTACTTAGTATCTCTTTATTGTTTATGGAGGGGCACGTATACGTGTGGAGGGTGGGTATTTATGTTTAGTGTAATATTCATTTAGATTAATATTATTGGCCTTTTTAGTAATTATTGTGGTAGTAATATAATTGTAAACATACTGATTTGTGCTTATTAATATAATTGTAGGGAGACTGCTTTGTTACGAAATTGATATGATTTTTCAATTTGTGTACGCCAACCTAGAAGTTGGCGGTGTTGAGCCTCGAGAAGCAAAATAAGCGTTATGTCCTGCGTTTGATTTCTCGCTGGTTGTGTTGGACTGATGCTAGGAATACGAGAAGTACCTTACGCTTTGTGTTACGTCCCAATGGATGTATGTACGGGGTTTGCTAGTTTTACGGAAACGGCCATCGCAGCTGTCTTTTGTTTTATTCATCTGGTCCTTGTTTCTTAGAGGAATAACAGTAAAATTACCTACCGTGTAGTTTAGACGTACGAATTAAGCAGATACGTTGCCGACTTTTCGTGACGAAACCCTTCCACACCAGAAGCAGCTGTACAGCGTCGTGGTTGCTACTTTCTTCAACAAGTTCAACAGTAATGCAGCAGGGCCTTCTGAACATTTATTATATACATTAGTATTATTGTTATTAATTGGGAAAAATTTTGCTCCCATGAAATAAATGTTCATAAAAACAAGATTCCGTGCACTAGCTACTCCAGGATGGATGTGAGTATATTCAGCAGTGGACAATAAAGATGATAGTGATGCAAAAGTCTTAAAAACAAGCAGCTTGGTCTTTTTGAACTACAGAATAATAAGAATTTCGTGCTGTTTGGGGGCGGCCTAAGAATACCCTCTCCCTCAATCCGAGCCCAGGGTGACGTAAAAGTCGTTAAAGGGCACTAGTCTCGTAAGATATAAGAGGCTTCAGCGAGCTGGTTGTTTGGTGTCCCGTCTGTTTCATAGTGACAGTAAAATACAGGGGATAAAAAAACAGGGAGCCTTCTGTATATAAAATTACGACGCGAGCGTGTCCGTTTAGTACAATTGACACACCGACCTGACTTCCGACGAAACAGTAGGTTCCGCAAAAACATCAGCTTGAGTGAGGTTAGATGGCTCTTGCGCAGCTTAAAGGGAGAAAGATTCCGGGGAGGGACGGAATTACGGTCGAGCTTCTTAGGGTAGGAGGCGAACCTGCATTACGAGAGCTAAAAAATATTTTTATTTTTGTCCTTCAGCGGGGCCTACCTCCCTAGGGATGGCTTGGAAGTGACGTTGTTTTGTTCTTAAAAAGGGTGACAAATCACTTCTTCAGAATTACAAACTATATTTAATTTATCCTTCGATTCACTTTCCAGAATTGCGGTAATAACGCTGGAAACCGACACCGCAGCGAGGTGGTGGTGCTACGCAGCCAATCTAGTGCACGCCTCGAGGGTATGTTGGGCCGAGTCCTCCGCCCACCCATACCACATTTATGGCATACTAGCTCCGGCTCGATGTCGATCTATACTGCATGATACTAATTTAATAGAATAACTATAAACTCTCGAAGCCCGACATTTAATTATTAGCATACGATAGCTCTGTGAAAATTAAATATTTGTCAAGATTTATTTTTAATTAATCAGTTATGTGCCTTCCACTGCCAGATTATAATAATTCTTTATTTGTACGTAAAATATTTTTGCATCTTAAATCTATTTAGATACATACTTTACCCATGACTTTCATCCTCTAATCTCAGGTTCAAGCACTCTTGATTTAACCGTAACTAGCCACTTGCGAATTTGCAAACTTATTTTCTATCAGTATTCAGTATACACGATAGTGAATTATAATATTACAAGTATTCAGTCATATTACTTATAGCGTGTATACAAATGTTTAAACACTCAACTTTGAATATATTTTTTTAATTTGTAGGACACTACATTCTAATTGAAAACAATAGTCTAATGACATACAGTTTATCGCCTTAAAATTACCTTTTCATTAAAATTTTAAAATTACCTCTATAGTTTATCGCTTTAAAATTTTCATGTTTGGTGCAGGTCAAAAGTCTATTTCATTAAAAATTAAAAATATCAATATTACATTTACTTTTAATCTTTATCCTATGTAGTTTGCCTAATTAGTAATTTATTTCTTTAAATAATACACTGGAAATCTTCTTTACTTTTGGGGCCTGAACAATTTTCTTAGTGTCCGTCTGTCCTTCCAGCAGAAACATAGGAAGTGATGCACCGCATCTTTATAATGTTGTCGTGATGTCTATACCAAATAATTATTAATTTAAAGGCAACTGAATTTGTTTATTGGATTTTTTGTTGATGTGGCGTAGCAAATTATATACTTCGCCAACTTAAGACATTGAATCAACTTACAAAATACATAAGTTTCTCCTTTTCTGCACTTTCTACTTTAACTACAATACACTTATGTTTACAAAAACTTTATCTGTGTAAATTTTTGTTGCTTATATTCAATACTGCTTTACTAGTGGTATAAAAATGAGATTGTCCTAGAGGTTTCTGTGGCATAAATGGCGCGGATGAAATCCTGGCGAGAGTGGAAACCCTACAGATAAGTAATCGTAAACGACGCACCGGACAATTGTCTTCATATCCTCAATCCAGATAGATATCACAACGGCCATATTCTGCTGTAATATGCAATATGATCTTCGGATAGGGTATTGTTTGAGTTGGCGTGCCTATCGTTAGCCGACGGTCTAAAAAAGAAACGACAGTTGCTGAACAGTATTTGTTTGTTTGGTATTTTGTTATACCATTAATTTAATTGTTTCAATATATTTCAACAAAAAGCTAAAATACTTTAGTAATCGATGATCAATTATAAAGAAGGTAGGTGATATAGTCTCATAATTGGTAACCATATATTACATAATTTTTGAATATGTTATAAAATGTTCCAAGGCTTTCAAAACTACGTAAGTTTTATGCGCCGGCGCACACAACTTGTTTCGAAATTTCTTTAAAGTACTGAGTAAAAACTTAAAGACTATTCGTCATATAGCTTGTCACAATAATAACGCATTAACAATTTTTTTTTTACATAAATAAATAACATTTGATTATTTATTTGTAATGAATAGGCTACGAAACTGCTGTACAGATATAAAATAAATCCTACATTGTCTCTGATGAACATAGGCTATATACCATTTTCTAAAACGTTACAGATCACTATGAAAACTTCGATAATGTAACCAAAGGTGTGAAAAAAATCTCGAAGTAAATCCTTATATAGCTGCAGAAATTAATGACAACTAGCTGTCCCGACCACTGTTTTTATGTCATGAGTTAGGTTTGTTGTCATTATGACGTGTAATGTTTACGACGCCGATACTAAAATTTATAATTTTTGGAAATCAATGGTTTTTTGTAATATTTTACAAAATATCCGTGCAAAGCCTGGACGAATTGCTAGTCTACATATATTTATCAAAAAAGTTAGTAAATTGTGGGCCGTGTGTGTGGGGTTGTCCTGCACTACAGGACAACCCCACCTCCTCGGCATCCGGCTCCCATCCTCGGCCCCTGCCCCGTGTGCGTCTCCTCCCGTTGCTCTTTGGTCCCTCTTCTTATGGGAGGGGTACAAAGAGTGGCATCTCCTCCTTGTCTTTGGTCCCCTCCTCTTATGGGAGGGGTACTAAGGCCCTCCACAAGTTTGAGGCACTTTGTTTTCATGGACACAAGCCTCCTGCGGGATCTAGCCTCATTGTGGGAGGCGTTCGCATTGCTGACGAGCCCTCAATGAAATATCTGGAGCTCGTGCTCGATAGCCGGTGGAACTTTATAAGCCACTTCGTCTCAAGTGGCTTATAAAGTTCCACCGCTTGACGCTTAGCGCCAAAATTAAAGGGGATAGCAGCTGCTTTGTCACGGCTACTGTCCAAAAAACTTGGGCTTGATGCCTCCTGTAGGAGACTCTACTTTGGTGTCCTGCGGTCTATGGCCCTATATGTGGCACCAGTGTGGGCGGTGTCTAACCTGAAGATCAGTGGTGAATACCTCAGAGTTCTGCACCAAGCCCAGAAACTGATGGCCATACGGGTTATCAAGGAATACCGCACGATTTCCTTTAAGGTGGCGAGTCTTCCAGCCGGTACTTTGCCGTGGGACTTGGAAGCGAAAGCTCTTGTCTCGTCATTATATCAGTGGCGGAAGGAGGCGTTGCTGCGGGACCCCAGACAGGGATACCGGGAACTGAATGATTAGAGGTCCTTGCATCACCAGTAATTTACATTAGAGTGGAAAAAGCGGTTTGAGTCACCAAGTGCTGGGCACGCCAAAATTTCAGCCATAAGACCCATCATGAGAAATTGGCCCGAAAGGCAACATGGCCACCTATCCTTCTGACTGACGTAGATATTTACAGGACACGTGTGCTTCGGAAAGTATCTGTATCGCATACGCCGCGAACAAACATCCGAATGTCACCACTGTGGGAACTGTCACGAGGATACCGCGTTGAACACTCTTACAGACTATTCTGCGTGGGTCCAGCTACGCCAAGACCTCGTGGCAATCATAGAAGTAGGAAACCTCTCGCTCGAGGCGATCGTTTAGGCTATGATCCAAAGCGAGACTTTTTGGAATGCTACCGTCTCCTTTTGCTAGACAGTGATGTCCGCAAAAGAGACAACGGAGAGGTTGCGGGAAAGTACAATCCACTGGTGGTCATCTCCACAGAAACTGTGGGGGTTACGGGCATCCAGGCGGACCTCATAACCCGGGTTGGGTCGCAAGGGGACGACTATCCCCTCGGTAACGGGGCCGTAATAATTGCGGGTTTGCCATCCTGGCTTATTGGCTCAGGGAAATGTAGGCCTATTTAGGACATGTGTGTTGTGTGGTGTGTCGTGACTGTGGTGAGTAGCGATTGGGTGTGTTATGCGTGCGCATGTGTGATCCTCGTCCGGATCGCAGGACACGCAGTCCCTAGTCCGCTTGGTGGATCACGGGG
>JAFELO010000508.1:13078-29285 GCA_017140195.1 Eumaeus atala
TTGCAAATATTTTCGAGAATAAAATTTTTACCTAAAATATTTATAAATTGGTAAGTAGACAGAAAAACATTTACCTTCAAGGATTTTTTAAAGTACACACCTACTATTTTTAAGCGAATACATTTACAGTAGAGATGCAAGAGTCGTGACGCAAAATTTTAAAGTATATAAACTAAGTGCATTTTTGACAACGTAGGTAGTGTACGTATTAAAATGTATACAGTACTGAAAGTTACAGTATAAGGATTTATTTCTGTTTGTAACAAATTTTGGTTTTGATAACAAATAAAAGTAAACTTTGACTATAGGGGCTGGTTTTTGGATACGATTTCATAAATCTTTTTGGGGTGTATTTAAACTTTTAACAAGGCAAAATTAAAATATACAATAATGTGTATTTCAGTTATTCAATGAATCGGTAACTCCAGTTGTATATGTTAAAAAATGTTGTTGTCTTAAAAAATGATTGTTTGTGTAAAATGCTTTAAATGTGGTCATATTAAAGATAACACTGTATGAATACTCAATTAATTCTCCATAAAAATATCCTTTAGGCAAAATTAAAAAGAATGGTGAGTAAAACTTTTGTATTTCGGAGTAAAACAAGAGATATTTGTGTGCAATAGTTTAGAATAGTTTTGTAAGTAGCATGTTAAGTTGGCATGATAGCATGAAAGTTTAAAAATTTTAGACGCTTAGAAATATCCGCTTATTCATTTGTTTTTTTTTTTTTGTTTTTTTTTTTTGGTGGCGGTTAATTTTATGAATTTAATAATTTTAAATGCCTGTACTAAGTGTAACTACCCCTAATTTTAAATAAATGAACTTGGGCGAGCAATGCAGAGTCAAGCAGATATTTACAATTTTACATCTACTATTATTTGCATAACTCTATATGGATTGTCCACCATAGAGATAATACAGATAGCTAATGGATGCCAAAGTTTAATTGAGAAGGAGAATGCACTATCATTGTCTATCTAATCTCGCATGAGCAATGCGCAGTTATTATTTTTATCGGAACTTAACTTATTTTTAACACCGGTTTGCTTTGAGTGCTCATCTGAAGACGAGACTAGTTTTGAGGTCGAAAGATGGACCAACCCACGTGTCTCCCGCAGATGGGAGAGATGCATACTCATATTGAGATGAGTGTTTGTGGCAGCTAATTTAACTATTATTATCAGGGCCAGAGACGGAGAGGTCTCTTCTCCCCCAACTCTAACGTCGCATCTACGATTGCACAGAGAGAAGTGAATGAAAAAAGATTGATGGGACGATGAGAGGAGAGTGAACGACATTAATTATTCTTTTTAGACTTAGAAGGCCGCGCTTCAAGCTACCTTCCCTTGTATATCTGTTATCTCTATGTTGTCCACACTACATAATTCCAATTTCCTTTGCTTATTGTACGTATAGTTAAGGTTTATGTACTTTTATATATGTTTGATTTGGTTTATGTTGGGTGTTAGCTGGCATGGTTGTGTACACACAATGCATGTAGTATCAGTGTTACTTGATGTAATTGTAATTTAATTTGATGTCTTAGCGCATCGACGGCGGCCCCTACTATAGGCCCTTACCGCCGCGACCCCTACCACAGGCACCGGCGTCTCCGAGTATTTTGTCCACAATCACCAGCTCCATTAACAATTTCGTTACAAGTATTTTAGGATAGCCTTAGCTAGAATTAAGACCTACTCTTGTCGACGATTTTTTAAAAGTCCTTTACAATATCTGCGCAATTAGCGTCGGTGACGCCGTATCAACACTCTGGTACAATGTGTTAACCTATGTTAAGAAGAACGCGCAGGGGTGAGAAAGCGAGAGGCGGAAAGTGCACACATATTGTCGCCGCGCTGTACTTTAATTGTATTTAGACGAACTCATTGTTAGTATCAAATTGTATTCGGACGAACTCACTGTTAGTATCTTATGTATGTCAACATCAACTAGTGTACCTATAATTCGTTAAAGAAAATATAATAACCGTCAAATATCAGACTGGTAGAATTGACTTTACCTTTGCTTTTTAAAGGTAAAGTCTATTCTACCAAAAAGTCTTTTACAATGTAAAATTGAAATGACGGGCTTCAGTGAATTAAATATTTTGCATTCCATAATTCCATACGTTAATTCACACCAAAGCAAACTAGTTGAGCGCTTAGTTACGGTTTCAATTTCCTGATTCATTTTTGTAATTTTTTTTCGGTATGTAGGTGCATTCTATCTATTATTTATTATTGATACTGTGCAGATGCAAACTTTCCTTTAGTGAAATCAACAAGTTTGACCAACTTGTTTCATTGTGTATGAGGCCTTGTTTTTTTTTCTTCAACCCATTACTTACTACTTTCCATGACTTTCTGCCGTAGCGGCTACCTGCATGCCTCCAGGCGTCTCCTGTTTATTTCTATTGACCATAGCTTATGAGTTCATGCCTCATCATTTGTATGATCTCGGATAAGTAATGAGCATTTAAGTAGTACACTATTAAAAGTACATATAATTTAAAGATTACGCCTTATTAGATTACATTAATTTTATGTCAATTTCTGTTAAATAAATTTTTTGTTAGCATATTTAAATTCAATTTAAAGCGATACACGGAATATAATTAAATTTTAGAATTAATTAGGCCATAAAAAAATCTAACTGCTATATTTATTTAACTATTTATTAATTATCAAAGTAGGTTACATTCCTGTCTATAGTTCTTTAAAACGAGTATTATTAATTGTAAATATAACGTATATACCTTACACATAAGGAAATATTGTTCATAAATAGCTGTTAAGTTTGAATTTAGAAAAAATAAAACAAAAGAACGTCTGTAGATATTTTATTTCATTTCCTTAAAGAAAATAGCTTAGAAAAGAAATATTACAGAAAAGAGTTGGAATATATTGAGGACGTGAAAAGGAGGGCAACGCATCGGCATAGTAATTATGCTGATGTTCATGGGCATCGGTACCCGTGGCAGGACTCGGATTGATCGTTTGGCCCCTATATTATAAAGATATATATACACAGGATTTAGGGTTTATGTCTAACATTTGTAGCTATGACCATTTAGACGTTGCCACTAGCAGACACATCATGCGTTTAAATGATCAAAATGTATTATTAAACATTACACAGGTTCAGGTATGTAGACTAGAAATGATTCTTCCCCAACAGATGTTTTACTAAATAGTGTATGCCGTTAAATTGTAACAACTTTTTTTTGTATAATAAGGACTAACAAACAGTCGGAGCCATTTCATGACTACCGACGCCAATAAACATCCGCATATACCGATCGAGACACATGTGTTATTTACATTTCTCCAGCCTTCTGAATAATTCCTTGCAGTCATTTGCTCCTCATGTTTGGTCCCGTTTACGCAGTTAGTTCGGAAACGTTAATTTTGTCGCGGGCGTCGACGAAGGCAGCAATGAGCGCTGCCAGCTCTATCCGCTCGCTGCAGCCGCTCGCCAGCCGCGCTTCCGAATCCGACATTTTGATCAGTAGAGCTATTAACACTTCCGGTGGAAATTTCACTGAAATGCCAAAAAGAAGTTTACGAGACAATATTCTTGTGATATTATACAAATCGTGCACTATGAAAAAATGCATATTTTTAATAGATTCTGCTAGCCTTAGCAGAGAACGTCGTATGCGCAGAATGTTTAAACTCAAGCTACACTCGTTAAGTCCTGAACATCGTAATAAGGCGAAAATGTAAATTTTGACTTAGGCACCCAGTAACAGTGAAAACTGTCTTAAATTGGTTGCAGACATGTTAAGCCATGCGCGTACAAACCCACCAGAAAAGAATATATTTGGTGCTCTAATGGAGCAGCCTTATTTTTATAGCTAGGATATTTTTCCTAGCCGCTGAACGAGCCGCGACAGACCAACATGTTACGTAGCACAGATAAGTGGAGTTACGCTTACTCGTAGCATAACCAAGTGATGCTACGTTCACACGTAGCACAGCTACGCGGCGTTACGAGCGTGGCCTGAGCTACGAAATGCATGTCATGCTAGCTGTGGGATTCCATCAAGTTCCTATTTTTCTTATGTACAGGCAGGTAATTTAAGTAATATGTAATTAACGTTATTGATGTGCTACCCGTACCTCTATGTATGACTGTATGAATCTCGGTGAGGATATCGTTTAGAGCCAAACCTTTGGCAATTTTCAAATCTTGGATATCTGATATTTAAATTAAGGAATTAATTACAATAATAAATTAAAAGAAATTAATCTAAATCAGATTAGATTAGCGGGAACAGTTTGTTGCACAAAAGAGAGCAGACTTGAAAAGTCTGGATAAACCGACCGGGTGCAGCAAAAAAGGTAACGCCTATTCACTTGTGGTGTGGATGTCTATGGGCGTATTCGTAAGCGGATAGTTCGATACTGTAAAAAACAATATTTTTTTATTATAAACTACAATTTGTAACAGAAAAGGATACGTTTGAAGCACGCCGCGAAGTCGTTCTCATTCAACAGCCAGTTGAGGATGTTGTTAATGTCTGAACGCAGCGGGTGGCCCACGCACGTGTACACGGTTTCCTCCGTGACGTCACGGGATGCGAGCCACGTGCTCTGTAGCGTGTTCAGTACTTTGCGCATGTCGCCGCCAGAGAGCGTCAGCAGAGCTTTGACGCCGTCTTCAGAGATCTTCACACTAAAGAAAATAAATATTGTTCCATGTAGAAGTCGGCTAAGATGCACTTAGGAATAAATAGCTAACATAATAGACAACTTTTGTTCTGTGGCTTTTTGTAAGAAAGAATAAACTAATATTTTTGTATGAAAAAGAACTGTAACATATTTTCATAGCTAGCTAAAAGGGTCTATCTATGATTTCACTTGCCACATAGCCTTCCACTTATGCAAAGTTACTTTGTTATGTTAAAACAATTATAATATAACAAAGTACCCAAGTAATTTCTTAAAATATTGTTAGATCATAGGAGAGAAATCTCCCCGTGTCCACGCGCTTATTTTATGATATTGTGTGGGTGCAGTATTATTCTATTAGTTAACAAATTCCGAGCGTTGACGATGTTATGCCGCTGTGCGGATAAACCCCATTGGGTTGACATATTGGCGCAGTGACTATATCGTAACTGTTATTCCTTGTGTTTTTCTGAATAAATAAATAAAGTAAAACAGAGCCTGCTGGTTTTTTTTAAATAGTATATGTGAGTACATATTCGAGGCACATTTTCGCCTAATGGTAATTGTTGAACTTTTTTGGTGATATTCCTCCAAAAATCGATGCGAGCTGTACCGCTTCCTTTTATAAGGCACCTTCGGAGGATGAGAAGGACATTATCGTACCGGGCCCTGGCAAATTGCACGAAAGACGACAGACGCGCCGTCACTTCTCATTAGTATTACTGTAAAGGGTCACGTCGCCGACTGGCCCGATTAGTCTGCGATGCCAAATGTTACAAATATTACTCACTTCTCTTTTTCAATGATATCCTTTAGTCGCGGCACGATCTGGCTCTGCTGCAGCGGCGCGAAGCGGAAGCGCGTGCAGCGCGACTGCAGCGCTGGTATGATCTTGCCCAGGTAGTTGCAGATTATACAAAATCGGACGTTGTCGGTGTATTTTTCTATAACTAAAAATTATTTTTTGTCTTAGGATATTTGGGTATTCGAAACATTAAACTATTCATAAAATAACATTAAACATTAATATCTATAATTTCTGTACAAAATGTGAAACATAAAAAACAATTGTATTCCTTACTTAAGATTGTGATTGACTTTAGCATACTGTCAAATTAATAATTTGACAAGCAAGTAGAATTTCACAAAAAGAAGAAAATTATGCAAAATTACGTAGATATACTAAAAAAACAAGCTATTGAAATGGTAAAAATAAAACTACGACAATCCATTTATATGTTTATTGAACACAACAAACAGAAGAGGAATCGCCTCTATGCAGTTTCCTCAGCGCCTTCCTGTTCATGATGAGCGTATGCGTGGGCGTCCGCCGTAGGGCCGGAGCACTCGTTTGCTCGGCCACTTGCAGAATGGTCTTGGAGTAGGGGCTGGTCGTGGTCGGCGGTCTCATGCCCAGCGCCCTTGCAACTAGACCAGTAAAGGCGCTGTTTACCTGCAAATTCGAGTTACAAGAGATTGAAAGAAACATTGGAAAAAAACCACTAAAAACCGAAAAAAGATTTTAAACGAATTCGTCAGAGAACAAAGAAAATAAGCAATTAGTAGATAACACAGTCAGAAGATGGCTATTGGAGCAATGTCGCTAATATGATAAATGCAAAAGTTTGTATATACAGGGTGTTTTGTAAAACACTACAAAATCAAAGAAAGTATTCTGTACTCGATTCTGATTCCTTCTTCTCCATCCTTATCCTTAGACTGGAAGCCTTCTGGCCGATGATGATTGTAATATACCTAGGGATATTATATAGGTACTTAAAGCTATTTTTATGATACACGGATCAGTCGAAACCTTTTGGTAACTTATTATCTATATCACAAGATGAACCTGATAACTAATCTTCACAACATAGTTGCATCTCAAAAGTAATTACCATCCATGAAAATGGGCACGGGTCTAATAAAAGAATATTATTTTGCCTAAAAAGGATGATTTCAACGATGTCGGTGACATTATCAGTTGTCCTTGCATGTTTCATTTGGATTTTTAATTTTCACTAGAAATACCTTTTCGCCAGTTTTTGCAGAACCTTTGAAGTGTTCTAATAAATATTCTGAGGCAAACTTCTGCACGCACGACAGTCTCACTGCCCTCTGGTGCTCCAGATCCGACTTGTTCCCGAACAGAGCCATCAACGGTTTCTTCTCCCCGCCGTCAGTGATTTGTGTGACGGTTGTGACCCAAGTCCTAAGATTTTCGAAACTCTGCAAGTTCGTCAGGTCATACACAAATAAAACTATCTGTAACAATAGAACGATGGTTGGTTTTAGAGGTCGATCTGGGGCCTAAAAAAGTTTTTCAATAATTATAGGGCCGTTTAAACGTGTAAGTTTATTTGCCAGTTGAGTTTCCTTCCTATAAAGAATCCGCAGCTCGAGGCACTCTCCTGCCACTTCTTCCGCGCCGTGCATGCTGCGAGCAGCGCCACTGCCGAGATAGTGCTGGCACAGGTACTAACAATACGTTCGTGCCATATAGATAGTTGTCGAACATGGACGTGTGTAGCGTGTTGCCAGCTACGTCACACGGCTGTAGGGACACGTGCGGCGGCAGCTCGAGGCACGGCCCCGCCCGCACCGCCGCGCCGTGCGTGCTGCGAGCCATACCACTGGCGAGGTAGCGCTGGCACAGTTACAAACAATACTTACGTCCGTGCCATATAGATAGTTGTCGAGCATGGATGTGTGTAGCGTGTTGCCAGCTACGTCGCACAACTGTAGGGGCACCGGCGGCCGCAACTCGAGGCACTGACCCGCCAGCACCTCTGCGCCGTGTGTGCTGCGAGCCGCCCCACTACCGCCGAGGTAATGCTGGCACAGGCTACTCTAGACCGTATGGCCAGCAAATAAAAAGAGAATCAACAACCAAGACATATGTTGATACTTAAGTTGTTCTAATTTGAGCACCGACTGATATTGCAAGACGTAATCTAATACACAGTGAGTGCGTGCTATCAGTACGAGAAGATGAAGAAATTTAAAGTTGGATTCATACACATATTTTATTGAATTTCAGTACACATATATCAAAAAACGCTACGTTTAATAACTGAAACTAGTAATTTTACCGCCTTACAGACTAGAAGCGTGTTCTAGCATGGCGTGTGTGTGAAAGCGGCAACAAAAGCAGCCAGCATGACTTGAGCGTTGAGAACTAAATTTATACTAAAGACGGTTAGTTAATTTAGTTCTCGTAGTTTAGATAGAAAATATTTGCGGGAAAGAGCAAATTAGTATGTTTTCCATATAAATGTTGTCGGTCTGTTAATCTATAAAATAAATGATAACAACATCAAAACTTCACTTACTTTGCCAGTTAGAGGTTCCCCAACCAGTGTGAACTTTATAGCCCTTCTTTGATATTCTTCATCTTCACTGTCAGACATTTTTCCTTCATAACACTTTGTCCTTTGATATAATAAGTCATAGCATTTAAGAAATAGTGAAATTTCCGAAATACAAATATATCAATTATAATGTCACCGAATTCGAGTTGTGTTTTGAACTTTGTTTCCATGGTGAATTTTTTACCCCGTGATTTAAACATATAAAATATTACGAATAATGTGGCAACCCTACACTGGATCAAGACTCAGAAAATCCAACTTGAACAGCACACACAACAAAACCGCATCTAATAGGAAGTAAAGACGGTCCTGCTTCTGATTTCTCTCCGGTCGTGTCTCCGGGTGTGCTATAATATATCCTGTGTACTTACACGAGGTACAAGCCAATTCTAAAGACTAGTCCCTCGCTTCCTTCATCATCATTATCATCATTATCAGCCCTTATCGGTCCACTGCTGGACGTAGGACTCTTTCAATAAATGCAAAGACGATAATAATCGCCTTATTTCCTATTAATACTATCAAAATTCCATACCTATTAATTATTTTGTATTTAAATTTGCATAATACATTATATAGTTAACTGGAGCGCCTTGGTGGTTTAGTGCTTAGCGATTCGGATTTTCATAACAAGTTGGAACCCCGCCACCAAGGAGTTTTTCAAACATAAAAACATTTTCCGAGTGCTCTACTGCCGTAGTAAAAATAACATCACGAGGAAACCCGGAACCGCGTATACGAATTCGATCTAATTTAGGTTTGGGCCCGTATTCCCAGAAGTGGTTGCAGAGGTCAGATGGCAAACGTTCTGTGTTAAAAATGGCGCCTTCATCACACCTCCTAAATAAGATAGCAGACCGCGATATAATCTCATATGGAAAGGGGTAAGGCCACGATGAAGAGGTTATATAGTTACCTGCACGTATGGTTGTAATTATATACCGAAAAGGCTGTCTGCCTCTATGTGCTACATTTTCTCGACATCTACTGAACAGGTTTTCATGCTGTTTTCACCCATGAATAGAGCTATTTCGAAATCGTTCCTACGTCACCAATAACTTCTCAAAGCCCAACGTACAAGGCCGAAGCCAGCGGTGGAATTGGCAGGTCCAATAGTCATCTGTAAATGTAGATGTGTACCCCTCGTCCTCTCCTGCCCTCCAGTAGGGCACCGGAAATGCAGTTCATAGCTGTAACTTTCAGAGTGCCAGACACTGTCCCGGTCGTGTCGGGCCTTTTTTTTTAGCGTACGGCAAACGCTGGTGAGTACCGACGCCCACGGATATTCGCATGATTGTTACGCGGATGCGTTGCCCTCCTATCATCTCCTCCCCAATGGGCCACCGGCTAATCACAAATCGCACGAAAAGCGACAGCGACGCTATCACTTTGCGCCGGTAACAAGTGTGTGAGAGGTACTTGCCCTGTCGTGCCGGCCTAATTCCGCTACATAATAGGATGTAGTGTCTTGCACTATGCGTGGCACTACCTCCTCCTATGCAGCATACCACTCCCTGAAAATTATCTCCTTAACCAGCTGCAAAGATTACACTACATATCAAAGTCATACCAGGGTGTGATTCCAATAAAAAATAAAACTAATACATACTTCGTCTAAGAGCATTTTGAGCATCATTGGTCATGGCATCTGCTTCGTCGAGAATAATTAGTTTAGGTCCAGCTTTAAATATTGTTCTAGTTGAAGCAAAGCTTAGTATTTGTCCCCTTACAATTCCTATTCCTCTATCGTCTGAGGCATTTAATTCGAGTACCTACAATTAAATGTATGTTATTAAGAGCCAAATTAATTGGTACATACAATTGAGTAGGTCAGTTGTGCCATCTGATAGTCCAAATTGGGTAGTATTGGTTCTAGCTCTCCCCTTTGCAATGGTAAAGAATGGCAACACACCTACATGTCCTCTATTGATGGATGATATGATTGGATCTTAATCCGAAAATAATGTTGATATTGATAATCCAGATTAACAATATTTTTACTCATATTTCTACTATCCTTTAAAGATTAAGGAACCAATTAGTATTAATCCCAAAAAAAAACATTTTCTTAATATTTGATGTTGCTTTAATCAGTTAATTTTTAAATGTAATATTACAGCTCAGTATTTCCAATGCAGTCATAGATAAAAAGTTTATTTGCAAAATATGTATGTATACAACAGTGATGGCGAACTTTTTGCAAAGTGGAATATAGATATCTATTAACTACAAAAAAAGAGATTCAAGAACATTCTTAGAAAACTGAGGAGTCCATGAGGCCGCTCTATGTCGGAAGTATGACCAGTAATGAAATAGAGAGAGAATCTTCATGGCATGTTACTGCACTTCCCTTTCAGTTGTAGGTATTTCTATTGTTAACTGTACTATTTGTTTTATTATACCTGAACACTGGCATGTTCATTGACTAGACCTCTTCATACTCATCAGCAACTGACATATAATTAAAGTTCATATATACTTCTAGTATTCATATCACTCTTCACTACATATACCTACACAAGCAAAGTAGAAATAAGTATTAATTTCTACTTATTATGAGTCCCAGATCTTTTATTAATAGAATGTATATTTCTGCACTTCTCATGCAAAGATTTTCCATCACCAGCCAAGGACCATAACTACACTATAGGTAGCAATTAATATGTAGGCACATTAGATGTTTTTTTTTTTACCATTGAGTTAAACTGTTGTGGTGTATACATTTGTTTGGCACATGCAAGGATAGTTGATGTTTTTCCAGTTCCGGGTGGTCCATAAAACAATAGATGTGGTAGTTGATTTTCTTGCATAAATTGATTAACTGAAATTTGATATTAAAAATTTTAAGTTTTTAATGAAAGAAAAAGAATTTTAAGAAGATATCATATTTTCATCAAGACTATTTATTAAAATAGAATATTAAACTAACATAGTACTATTATATTGTTATAGAAGTTTTGAATACGTACAAAGTATTAGTTGGAAACTATAACTTACTTGTTTTGATAATATCATCATGGGAAACCAAATCGTCGAGTTTCGATGGACGATATTTCTCGACCCTGTGATAAAGTCAAAAATATGTTTTAGGGTATTGCTGCTAAAGATATTTCGCAAAATAATTGTTAATACGAGAATGATATGTAAAAAATTAACCTACCAAGGAAGATTTTGTCCACCTTCTCCAACGGTCATGATGGTATTTATATTCTAAGTTACTTATTTGATTATCAACAAAAATTGGTTTATTAATTATAATTTTTAAATTAAATGCCAAAGAAAATCCTGCGTCCACGGTCCCTTGTTATTTACTCCAAAAATTCCGCCAAAACTCAAATACGAATAAAATGACAAATTTCAATGTCAATTACATTATTTTTAATGCATGACCACAGATAACACCATTTGTCCCGTACATAGAGAATTTATTAAAATTAATAAAAATAATTATAAGAACAACTTGCAACTCCCACTGATTCAAACGCAGAGGTCTATGTTTCTCATACACCCAATACTTATAAATATGCGACGTGTGCAATGTAGATACAATTACAAATGAACTAGCACGTTTTGGATAACGCAGACGGAATCTATAATAATACTCTTCAGCTTTATAGCAGCTGAAGATATTATTTGTTAATTTAGACACTAATATTTTATTACTACATGATAGTAACCTATATTATTAAGCAACAGTTATCAGGTAATGCCAATTGCATTTGTATATAATGTTAATAATATTATAGTGATGCAAACAACATAAAATTAATATGATATGAAAGAAAGAATGATTTTATTGATTACAATTACATTTTTATTGTATAGTGACACTCATTACATTACATATATACACATTAATTTTATTATTACAGTGTAACTGTAACCAATAGAGCTGGCATCAGCATTTGCAATACCATTACATTAGGTATATAATGATATGATACTGATTTTCAGTGACACCTTATTATTTATCAATCGCTTGGGGCGACATAACAGACATTGTGAACATTTAACAAATAATATGACGTAAGTAAACACTGTTAACACATTCAGCACTACCTCAAATTTTGATACAAAATTAAGGATGCCGCTGATATTTTCATGATGCTACTGATATTTTCTATGAACCCGCTGAGCGAGTCGCCGGCACTGCTAATCAAAATAAGTGTACCCGCCAGGCAGGTCTTCGGCATTACTAAAATCAAAATACTAGTTTTGGTTGTTTAAGCTGTATATTTGTTACACGCTCTGATTATAAGTGCAATTAAATACAGTTTTAGATGTTTTTGTGTCCATCTAAAGGTAAGAGTACTCTAGTAGTTTATTCAGCGGTAATCAATATTAGATAATTTATTGAACATATTATTTTACGTTTTGTGTTTATAGAACATTGCGAAGAAAAAGATAAGAGTCTCGAATATAGCCCTAACCAGGCATTATTTACCAATACAGATGGACAATTTGATGTCAGCCGATATTCTTCAACATATCAAGAAAAAGAAATTGGGTTCCTTCCAAAATCTTGAAAATACAGGGTCGACCAAAAGTCCGTTAATATTTGAATCAGTTGCCGCGTCTAGCAGCGGCAACTGATTGATAGGGGCGGATGGGTTACGCATTGCAGGAGCGGCCAATGGGAATTTAGTACCATGGCGTCGTTCCGCGGCATTCAATGTAGATACGACACAAAAAATCAAGCTACATCCGGTGTGCTAATTAAATGGTTTTACCTTGATCTGGCCGGCCTAAAACGTTGAGCGACCCCGTAAATATAGATCGAGTAAAATCGTCTGTTCGTGACCAACCTGGACTTTCAACTCGAAAGCGGTCAGCTGTTCTTAACGTGACAAGAACATCATCATTAAACCGCATTCTCAAGAAAGATTTACGTCTACTCCCTACAAAATCCAAATGGTATAGGAATTAAGGCCTCAGGACAGTGGCATGCCACTGGGTTTGCTGTTTGCAAACGAAATGGTAGAGCGGTTCACCAGCTTTACAAATATTTTTTCTTCGAGGCACACTTCCACCTAAATGGGAAAATGTTAATAGACAAAATTATCGTTATGGGAATGATACTAATCCGACATTAAAGCATCAAAAATCCCAGCATTCACCCAAAGACACTTGCTTCACCAGCAAGAGGCATTATCGTTAAATACTTTTTTTGAAGAATCAAGAGGGTGTACGGTTACAGTGAATTCCGAGCGGTATGTTACAAAACTTTTTCATTTCAGCGCTGCAGGATTTTGCTGGTTTCATTCAACGCTAATGGTTTTAGTAAGATGGAGCCACTTGTCATACATGTGATGACTCGTTAAGGGCAGCTCAAGACAACTTTGGACCAAAAGTTGTATCGAAAAGAGGGGATATTAACTGGCCGCCTCGTGGCCCAGATCCATCCCCAATTGATTTTTTTCTTTGGGGTATCTTAATGCTACATTTTTCCACACCAACACAGAATTAACGATCCTTTAATTCTGGGTTGGTGTCGTAAACTTCGCACAGAAATCCGAAACATCTCAACAACTATATGTAAAGCTGTTACCAAAAATTTCCGTTTTAGATCGCAGCAATGTCAGAATAAGGGAGGATTGGATATGGACGATGTAATTTTAAAGAAACTAATTCCCCCTTTTGATTACTATCGATAACAATAAACAATTTTAATCTACTGTAATTAGTTTTTTTTAATCATCATTTCAAATATAAACGGACTTTTCGTCCACCCCGACAAAATTATAGATTCTAGACCGATAAAAGTGCCTGCCTATTGAATATTGTGAATTTTGTCTTTGTCTGTGGAAACATATTTTGGTCACATTATAGCTGGACCGCTCGCAATTGCTCATTGAGATAAAAAAAATACTCTGTCCATGTTGAATGCTTGTTAGAAAAATACTACGGAAAATACCCGAAATATGTAGTAAGATTATTGTTTCTGATCAATATTGTCGTAATGTCTGAGATATAATATAAATTGATGTTTGTACATTAACGTGTCCAAAAAGTTTTAATGTAGGATTAGGTAAATTGCCATAGGAAGTGCATATTCGATCGATAAAAGCCTATTGAATATTATGCAGTTTTTTTTTCGTTTTTGCGTAATATGAAGTATGAATAACTGTTATTTATTTTATATGTAGATTAAAGCGAAACTATAGACACGATCGTAAAAATATTTGTAGTTCAAAAACGTCGACAACCACTTGTTTCAATTTCTGCACCCGCCTAGCGAGATCATGGCATAGCATTAGATTTTATTTACATATTTATAAAACTCTAATTTGACGCCACTATTAATTTTAATAGGTTTTTAACCACAGAAAACATTAAAGAAATTTGAAGTAAAACCAAATGTTACTTTAGGAAATATTGTAAATAAATATAAATCCCGTCAAGCGGGGGTCACCGGTATTTAATGTAGTCTGGAGAACCCGCGGGGCAGGTTACTGGCACTGAATGTATTAAAACCAACAAAGAACCTAATTCTTTTGGTAGACAAACTTAAATAAAAGTAAAAAAAAAAAAAAATTGTCTTTATTATTTAGCCTACCACTGTGTATCATCACATAGGAAACTAATTCACGTTGACAGTATTTTAGTAAATCAATGTACCAGAATAATAAATTGTCATATATTTCGGCAATGGAAATATCACCAAAATCCCCTGCGAATACAAAGGATTTTTCTTATCATTGAGGATCTCAGCAGAAACTAGGGGAAGGAATATTTTTTCTGTTCTACCTCTTTAATCGAGTCAAATACAATCAAAACATATATGACCATATTAGTAAACTATACTATTTAAAATAGCATATTTACAATTGCTTTAATGTAAACCCAACCCAAAAGCAGTAAACTGCATCTCACTTGTTTTATACTAACCAATGAATCTCATTGTTTTAGTCCCGAACATTGTTCTTATATTGCAGATAAAAATAAAATCAGTCTTAATTTATCGCATACTTTCTTTTCTTCTGTACAAGTCATATTTTTTGCCTGCTTATAATTCACTAGTGCGATGCCAGTCATTCAAAGCGTACTAATTCGATTCGAACAAAAGGTTTACAAATTCATTTAAGTTAATAACGTAAAACAATAGATACAGTAAAAATATTTTATTTGTAAAAGTTTTAAAGTACTATACTTTAATTATTCCTAGTTTTTGCTTAATATACTGTTCCATGTCTAGTCTCGATGCACAGGAATTAGTGCGACCATCGAAAATAGCGTGAGCTGCGTCACCCCATGGCCACAATACTCTACTGCAGTATGCGCTCACCGCATCCAAGCTTCCACCTTTAGGAATTTCATAGAAGCTTAGAGGTTCTCCTTTAGGCCCAGGACTGTAATAATATTTTACCCCACTTTTTTTCGAAATTTGGGCAATCCAGGGTTCTGAAAATAAACCCAGGCTAAATTAGAAAAACATGTCTGTATAACCTAATATCCGCTGCAACGTGGCCGAAATGTTATTACAGTATTAACGGATTTGATGGTTGTTGGTGGCAAACGCGTAAATTTACGGAGGCAATTGGCTATTTTAGATATTGTCATCCACACGCCAGTACCCTAACAGGGTAGACAGAGAGTATGGGCGCCAGATATCACGATCCTTACATATCTGCTTTACCTCCTCCACGTGTGTATTACAGTGGTTTAGAAAACATTAATGACCTCATTGAGGTTTCTAAATAGTAAAATGCTGGTCACCTTTTATTTCTTTAATAAAAAGTACAGATCCGACTATATAAAACATATCGTGCTTCGAACTACGTTTCGGAATGTTGATAGTCAAAGCCTTTTTGATATTCTTCATAGGGCGATATTCTAAATTAGCAATGTTAGTTTCAAATGACTCCAAATTGAAAAATCTCTTAAACCTTATAGGCATTGTTTGGTCGTCATTTGGTTTTTCTAGTGCCTTGCAGAACAGTGCACATTGATTAATCCTGGAAAGATAAGAAAAAAAAATTTAAATCATAGGAGCGGTGCTGTACTGCTTTTGTATTTTATATTTCAGGTTTACACTAAAACGAATATAAATGGAGGTTATTGGCCAAAAGTGGTGTTGAGACGAGCAAGAAGGGGCGTTTCAAATGAATCAATCAACTTACAGCTATAATTCTCTAGAAAAGTATACAATCTCGAAGTTAAATA
>JAFELO010000508.1:29530-42482 GCA_017140195.1 Eumaeus atala
GAAACACTACATGGGTTCTGTAAAAAACGTCTTATCGTCTCAAGATAGCATTTGGAAAATAAATGCTAAATCGCACTAATTCATAACTAAACATTAGCTCACCAAGCGGACATTTTCCAAAGTAGTCTTTTTTAGGAGAACAAGTGATTTATTTTGTTTTTTTTTTAATATTCCACGTACACTTTTCCCCAGAAGTAACCATATAAAAAGCTAGCAAAATTTGTCCGGGTAAAAGGTAAAAAGGGGAGGGAGAGTGGGAGGGGTAGAAACATGGACCCGCCGAGGGGCTTAGTAAACTGTAGCAAAAAGTGCCAAGATCACTTTTCGTCTGATTTTTTTCGTCTAGCCTTATTCGCTCTATTACTATAATGCAGTGATAGTACTTTCATATTTTGAATTACAGAGTAGTTAGAAGCCAATTACATTTAGCTGCAAAAATATTTCTTGTGGATAAGAATGGGTTACACTTTGTTACAATTTTATGTAGTTTCTTAAAGGTCGGAGGAAACTCCGCGCACCGCACCAGACAACTTACCGTGAGGTTAACGGCTCATTGGACACGTCGATTCCACCAAGAAACACGGCGTCTATAATGTGGAGTGCTTTAGTGTGTATTTGAACACTGCCCTCTCCAAGAAATTCTTTCACAACCTGCACATAAACACCAAATAGTGTAAAAGAACAAACTGTTTGTAAGGTACACGACATTTATCTTGTTTTTTACTGTGAATTGAACTGTAAGAAGGAAACTTTTAAGTTATTTATATTTTTAACAAAAAAACATGTTCACGGCAGCTCCCTAATGGTGATAATAGACAGAGAAAGTTATATTTCTAATTCGTCGGGATTACGTTTGGGGTCGAAAAAGGGCGACCGAATTCTTTTTTCCCCCACATTTAATAGCTATATTTACTATTATTACTAGAGCGTCCTTACTCCTCCGACTCCGACGTGACACAGCTCGCGAGCGAGTCTTTTCACCCATCAGAAGGGGCCGTACGGAGAGTATTTTATGGCAAGAGTTGGGAGGACTAGGACCAACACAGAATTGGGTCTGAGTCTAGTCTTTCAATGGATACGTAATAATTATCTTACGTTAAATACATCCAAATGTAAATATATTACCTTTGGCATATCTGACAAAATTATGCCAGCTCAAGAAGTGTCTATAAAGATCCATTCCTGTAATCCCACCAATAGAATACAATCTGCAACTGTGTAACTCTTAAGAAAACACACGATGTTATATACTTGGGAGTCATTATAGATGAGAATTTGTCTTGGAAGGAGCATATAAAACTAAAGGAGCAAGGAAGCTGATTTACCTTTTTCAAGACCTTGCGTTATATAGCCGACTTAAAATTGATAAAAAGTGTTTATTTTGCCTTAGCGCAATCTGTATTGACGTATTGCATAGCGACTTGGGGAGGCTCATATAAAACTTATTTGGTGGAATTACACGAACGCCTTACTAAAAATGACCCTCAAGACACAGAAGTATCATAGCTCTTTATTAAAGAAACTGTCTTAGACCAAAACAAAAAGGTACATTTGTGCATGATACTGAGACATCTCGGCGTCAATATAAAATTTGTCCCACCTTGTCCTTTAGAACCAGTTTTATGAAAATATTCCAAATCTACTTAGGTCCTAAACTATATAACCTAATTAATGTTCGCCTAGACATATATATAATTTAAATAATAAGAAATGTGAAGAATAACTCATTTCTTTTTTGACGGGTCTGAGCTATAACGACATTGAGTCTATGTTTATTAGCAAAAGATAATACCTTGGTCACGGAAAATACCCACACACACCCACACGCGTACCCACGCGTGCTCGCATACAAGCATACACACACACATACATGCTCACACGCCCACTTACACACAATGCCCACTTACACACAATACCCACACAAACACATGTACGCGCGCTGATAAATACATACACATATTGACACGCGTCCAAAAAAGCAACATGGACAAACATTCAAATGTACACAATGGCAGAAATTATTACATTATGAATCAATATAGAAACAATATTAATAAACCAAATTAAATAATAATAGTAATAAATAATGTAAAAAAATATTAAAATTACATACTACAAGTTAAATAGAGTCTTAGGTTACTGTGTGTACTGATTACTGTGTATTTGATAAGTGACAGTGTAACCTGGAACGGAATGACTGGCATCCAAGATACAGGCGCAAGTCTAGTTTGGATGACAGTGGCTGTCTACAATCACCTACAGTAAACGGGTACTATTTTATACTAGTAAAAGTGTAATTGTTTAATTTTAATTTTGTTATCGCATTTAGATACGACACTAGACATAAAAATAATTGCTTATATTTAGTATTGTGTGTTTAAACATGAACATTTGCATATTATATCTCAATATTCTGTATGATTAAATAAATAAAAATGTGATTAGTCCCTACACTAGATGCATACAACCGCTCCTTTACGTTGAAAACTGTGTAATAAGTGCGCACTCACCTCCGCGTACACCAACGTTTTGGTTGGCAATGAAATTTGTAGCTTTTTAGAGGCAACATTCGTCCATGTCGTCCCATCTAATTGTAGAACTTTTTTCCCACCGCACCCTACAATAGGAAAGTGTTAACAAGGGGAAAATCACGCCACGTGTCTCATAACATAGATTTTAATTTTGGTATAATTATACCGATGTTCATGGGCGTCGGTAGCCGTTGAAAGACTCTGATTTCTCGTTTGTCCCCCTATACTATAAAAAAAGTAAAACACATTTTAGTAAGAGCTAGTGCAATGCATCTGAATTGAACTGCCGAGAGCGGAGACCGGGGATCGGAGAGGTACCTCTCGTTTTGAAAATACCGTCGTAAAGCGACAGCCGTTGCCATTCATGCGTTTTGTGGCTTTCCGGATGGCCCATAGTTCTATGAGCGTTGGTAAGTCATCATAAGACGGCTACTGCTCGTTTGCTACTTTTGTAATAAACAGATATATATTACAATAATATCTGTGGACTTATCACATCACGTTAGCTTGGCGCTGTGGTGAGTACCGTAAGGACTTGTGTTGCAGGTACTAGTCAACGGAAATATATTTAATATTTTTATAAATTTCAGAAATTTAATATTTTTATTACAGAAATACGTATAATAGATATGCAAAAATCCATGACCTAGGCGGGTTTCGAACCCGCGGCCTTCGATGTACACGCGGTATAACCGCCACGTTACCAACTGCACTCCACTCCTGGTCATCTCCACAGAAATCTGTGGGGGGTTACGGGCATCGAGGCGGACCTCATAACCCGGGTAGGGTCGCGAGGGGACGACTATCCCTTCGGTAACGGGCCGCAATAATTTGCGGGTTTGCCATCATGGCTTATGGGCTGTGTGGTGTGTTGTTGGAGCGCGAAGCTTGACGACTGTTCAGAGCGCGAAGCTAGACGAAAGTTCGGAGCTCGGAGCTAGACGACAGTTCGGAGCGCGGTGCTCGACGACTGTTTGGGGCGCTAAGCTCGACGACTGTTCAGAGCGCGAAGCTCGACGACTGTTCGGAGCGCGAAGCTCGACGAAAGTTCGGAGCTCGGAGCTCGACGACAGTTCGGAGCGCGGTGCTCGACGACTGTTTGGGGCGCTAAGCTCGACGACTGTTCAGAGCGCGTAGCTCGACGACAGTTCGCAGCGCGAAGCTAGACGAAAGTTCGGAGCTCGGAGCTCGACGACAGTTCGGAGCGCGGTGCTCGACGACTGTTCGGAGCGCGAAGCTAGACGAAAGTTCGGAGCTCGGAGCTCGACGACAGTTCGGAGCGCGGTGCTCGACGACTGTTTGGGGCGCTAAGCTCGACGACTGTTCAGAGCGCGAAGCTCGACGACTGTTCAGAACGCGAAGCTCGACGACTGTTCGGAGCGCGAAGCTCGACGACTGTTCGGAGCGCGAAGCTAGACGAAAGTTCGGAGCTCGGAGCTCGACGACAGTTCGGAGCGCGGTGCTCGACCACTGTTTGGGGCGCTAAGCTCGACGACTGTTCGGAGCGCGAAGCTCGTTCGGAGTTTCTCTCATTTACCAACTGCGCCAGCCGGTCGTCAAATATATAATTGTTACTTACCATAGAGATGCATTTATGTGTGACATCAACCATGCTAAAGAACTTATATTATAAAACAGTAATAAAAAGCATACGTACCCATAAACAGCTTGAGATCTGGACTGTCCTTAGTGCTACCCAAGAATGTAAAGTGCCAGTCGTAAATGTTTTTGAACAAGCCCACATCGGATTTTGCGGTCAGGTACTGCGGTGGTTTGTTCAAGATGTTATTTTTAAATGAGATCTCGTCTAATTTTTTCACATTGGGATTGTGTATGTTTTGAAATATGTATGTGAATGTTTCATCCGCATTGAAATTTTTAGGTTTTTCTCCGACACTATCTGGTAACTGAAATTCAATCTAATTAATTAATAATACTAACAAAATTAAAATTCACAGATAAAAAATACATATTTTTTTAACATTGGTTTATCTTTTATTATATATTAACAATTTGGGCTGCACAGTGTGGGCGAGGCCAATGTTTTGACTGTCAATCCTGTCATATCTCCATTTCAGTCACCATGACTCGTTTGTGGATTCTGGACTATGTTAGACTCTTAGTTTTAGACTTACAGACTTACAGTTAGAGAATCATGGCGCCTGTAGTATTTACTCAGGGATTCTGTAACTCACACTTGACACCTGACCAGACTCACCAGTACAGTAATGTACAAAACTAATATTATTTTAATAAATGCGTACTTTCCATAGTTGCAGACACTGACTTTTGATATTTGCTTGGCTTTCTTCTTTTAACGAATGATCTTTACTGTACTCTGCTATTTTCAGCAGGTTTTTTATCTGAGTCTCACCAATTCTGAAAGAAATTAAACTGACACTATATCCATCCAATTTATGATAAGCGCAATATTTCAGTGGGGAGTTTTAATAATATTTTTTATCGTCACCTAGAATTTGTTGACTTTTTTCACTCGCATCATGTTTTTAAAAATCACACCTTTTGAGTCAAATAATTAACTATCTAATTTATCATATACGCAGAATGAAGAATGACGGCATGGGCTATGGAGTTACTACGGTCACGCCCTGCTTTTCCAGTTTCTGCGCATTCGAAGATAAAGCTTCAAATAATATGCCACGACTATAGTGAAGTTAGATTAGCTATATATTTTGCCTATAGCTAACTTTATAAATAAAATATACTCTATTAAGAGATCAAGCTAACACCATGTTTTAAAATATTCGGCATTAGTCACCATCACAATAATCAAGCAGAAGGATTCAGTAACCTCAATTATAGCTGAGAAGAATGTATATCCATACAGAACAGGAAAGTATGTAAGCTCTTACCTACAGTTACTTGAATATATATATTCATAGAATACTTTGTCTTCCCGTAAGACAGATAATGGTACTAACTCCAAGACATCGTTTCCGTTGTCATCACCGCCATTATTCCATAGAATAGAGTTCACAGAAAACAAATGCTTTTCCACCATGTCGACTCCGGGCTTTTTCCAGAAGCATATTAGATATCTTTCAGAGTTTGCTGGTCTTGATGTAACAGGTTTATGTATGCATACTAAAAAATATTGTAAATTATGTCACCAAACACTATAACGAAATAAAGAATGTCGTCATACCATTAAACCTCGTCGGTGAGATGGGGCTCCATAGACTAGTGTGTCTTTCACTCTCAGCGCAACTCTCCGAACAGAAGATAATACAAATAAGCAGAAGCAGATAAATTGTGTGACTGGGAACCTAATGTTTAGCACTGTCCCTAAGTAACCAGGATTGTTGTTCTTTTCTTCATTCTACAATAGAAAAAGGCCTTTTCGGTGAAGTCAATGCCTTCTTAGGACCAGTGCTGACGAAAAGTGTGTGTTGCCAATGCGATTTGTCGGGTATTGTCGTTATGACGAGCGACTCGTTGTCTCGTGAAAGCTTGGGCTACGTCACAGGATTACCGACGTAATAAAGCACGCGTGCCGTTGCAGATCCGGAGAAGATCCGGCCGCGTGAGGAACATTCCACTGGAGGGAGCTACCTGAGCGGGTGACGCCTGCGTGGTGGAGATATCAAAAAGTGGCAGGCGGCAGATTTTCTTGTCGAATTTGATTTTATATGAAAATTTTATACGCGTAAGTGAATAGTGCTGTTACAGTTGCTCACTTTTGCGTTGCCAGCTGAATAGCTACCAAAAAATCGTTAGCAAAAATCGTTGTTTTATTAAATTGGCATTACGATAAAATATGAGTTCAGTTATTCATAAGGGTTCAAAAACTTCAACTCGAGAACGACAACAGAATCGCCTTGTATCATAATAAAAATGTCATACCTTTTTCAAAACATTGGTACATTAAATAAATGAGACCAACACTGAAGTGAGTGAATACATCAAATAATTTAACTACGAAATTTCCTCCAGTTCTAACGAGCATCAGCGCTGCCAGACATTGACACAAGTATAACTGTTTTGATAAGATTTCTTGAATATTTTCTTGTCCCCCTACAGAAAACCCCTATAAAAAAAAATTTTTACATCTTCATACAAAATATTTTTCATTTATATTTCATTTTTCTACAGTATACATCCTGCAAACGAGGAATCGGACGGGAATTTTGACGACTACCGACGCCCATGGACATCCGCATTGTTGTCATGCTGATGTTGTCCTCCCATTGAAAAGATATTAAATAATTAATTAATTTAATGAAATAAGATTAATAAAATATAAATAATAAAAATAATTTTAATATTAAAATAAATAATGGGGGTTAAAGTATTTTAATAGAAAAAATTATAAATTATTCCTCCTACCCTCCACTAGACCACCAGCAACTCACAAACCACACGAAATACATACATACTGCCATCGTCGCCACTTTGCGGCGGCGTCATGTGAGGTACCTCCCCGGTCGAGCGGGCCTAATTTGACTGGCAGCATAACACTATCTCTTTCAATAATAACTAAACTTAGACTTCAACGGCCAGCTCGTTCGAGCTATCCGAAAATGTGTGTAAGAGCAGGTATAAGTGCACTCTATTTGTTTCTTCTCATTCTCTGCTGGGGTGATTGTCCGACATGACAGGGGAGATATCAATTACACAAACAATTGACATTAGTTTATTAACATGTCTGTAAATATACAAGATATTTATGTGAAATAGTTGGAAAAGACAGGTTCATATCATTGGGTTCATAGTAGATGCCACTATCGATCCTGGCAACACATTAGTAGCAGTGGTGGGAATGAATAGTGGGCCAAGCCCGTAAAAAAATAGTTGGAATAGACAGTACATACCCCATCAGCCATCAAGAAATGGACGCCCACATCATCTGTTTGTTTTAAAACATATTCTTTTAGTGATGACAGATTGTCTGGGTCGAAAATATCTCCATTGTCATTAACTCCATAATATGCATTAAATGTTTCTGCAGTACCCGCACGAAAATCTTTTAGTTTAAAATCATTTATCCCTCTAAGAGTAAATCCAAAGCCTAGAAGGAAAGAAGAGTGTAAGAAGAAATGTCTAAATAGCAAATATTTAGGGAAATCATACATGTTTTATTATCATCTGCATTTTAACAAATAATAGACTATTTTTTTATTTATTTAGTTGTGTATATTATTTAAACATCTGGTATCTTATATTATTTTCTCAATGCATAATGCAGACTTATAATATCAGTGCATACTAATATTTTATGGGTTCCACACATCAAAGAACCTCTAAGAAAAACAGAACCCTAATGAGATCACTTTGCTATAAATCTCAAATCTGTCAAAGGTAACATGAAGGATTGATGAAATACGCAATTTCATCAAATTATCATTATATATATCATCATTATCAACCATTATCGGTCCACTGCTAGACATAGGTCTCTTTCAGTTAACTCCAGTACATTACATATAGAAGACGAATAGAACGGGAAGACGATCTCCGTGCCGTAGCCGGTCGGAGATTGATGCCAGCAAGCAAGATAGCAAGAGATCGGTCGTCTTGGCGTTCATTGAAAGAGGCCTATGTCCAGCAGTGGACCGATAGGGGCTGATAGATAAATATGCTGTCTGTCTGCGAGTAGAGACCAGATTCTTTTATCTAGTCTTGAAACTATCGACAAACAAGCACTCAGACCACAGTCTCCGGACGAATTTAATCAGCATAATTATTATGCAGATGTGTAGCCTTCATACCCATCTCTTCTTCAATGGGCCATCGGAAACTCGCTCTTTGAGGCGGTATCATGTGAGAGCCAATTACCAAACCCCTTCCTACAGATAATAATAATAAAATCTGTGGACTTATCATATCACGTTAGCCCAGCTCCATGCTAAATAGCTACATTCAGTACTTGTTACACATACTATGCAACGCAAATATATTTAAGATTACTATATAAATACATTAATACATCTGTGACTTTGGCTGGTTTCGATCCTGTAACCACCTGTGAGCATGCGTGGTTTACCCAAGCTATGTTAGATAGCAAAATGCCAGGTCATCAAATATTATGTAGATATAGCAAAAAATTAAGAAAACGATTAATAATCATCAGAAATGATATATTTATTTATTAATAATATTTATTAATATTTATTAATTTCATATAAAATGAGTGCAAACAGCCATAAGTGTAAGTTGTCATACTTGTTCTCCTGCATTACGTACGAAATCGCGGACTTATTTTTAATTCATAAGCAAATTCAAAATTATTATATAAAAAAATTAGTTAACCTTTGGCTCTCCAGCCTCTTCTATACAAAACATATTCGGAGAAACCTCCTGGCCCAGCACATACGTCAGCAAAATATAAAAGGTCCTTTGCTCCTACTATTGGTTCACCTTTTCTATTTTTTGGCAAAGTAAACATAAAGTCAAATAAAGCGTCAATGTTAGCCATTTTTACTGCAGCTCTATTTAGAAATATAACTGAACCTATGGTTTCATATGGATTACTACGGGAACGAGCTTTCCTCATGTCTTCATCTTGCAAGGTATCAAATATAGACTGAAAGTAAAATGTTCTTTAAAATATTATGATTATCAGTGCAACTTATTCAGAGAAAATATAGGAATAATTACACAAATAATGAAGATTACAACTATTAATATAATTGAAATAAAATAAGACAATCATTGAACTAAAAGGATGATATTTGGGATATATAGCTAAATAACTTATGATGGGGCTGCAACAATATTCTGATGAATGTTCTTTACTCATGTTTCACATACATTGTCTTCCTTGTCCTCCGTAGCTAAATTTATGCTGTAAAAGCGAAGAAAAGCCCGATACAGCATCATGGGATTGCAATGATGGCAGATCAAGCAACTATGTTTGGGGTCAAAAGGTGTTCAAAACTACACTCTCTTGCAGATGGGAGAAATTAATCCCAATATGAGAATGTTTATAATACCTAATTTAACGTATGGTGCCTCGGCCGTAGGGAGCGTAGGGCCCCTGATCCGAACGAGAGGGAGGGTCTAATCTTCTAGATTCATAAAAATATTTAACATTAAAATGTTGTGGCAACAGAATATTTCAGTAAATTAGGAATATTGTAACACCTTTTTAATCAATTATTTTTCCTAGGAATTATAGGAGAGACACTCTTTATGGAGTGTCTCTCCATAATACTTCTTAGATAAATAGATATACATAATATACATAATACTTCTTAGAATACCTTAAAAAAAATATAAATGATTTACCTTAGCATTTAAAACACCTTTTAATATTTGTGGATCAACAAAATCAGTTTCATCTTCAATTATCAGTTTCTTAGGTCCACAACGTAACCACTCTTCTAATAAAGTGTCAGTCAGAGGATCCTCACTATTGATTGGCAATGAATACTGAAACAATTACTATCCTGAAATTACATTATACTACTACAATGTATTATATGGCAATTTTTGTTTTCATATGGTTAGCTAGACCGGGCAGTCACTACCATGCCCTAAAAAATAAACAATATATTACAAATTCAGCGAAGAGTGGTGTGGGATACGCCATTTTGCAAAAACGTTGAAATTGGGGGAAACCGTTTTTTTAATTTAGTCAAGCGTTCGTGATTTATGCTTTTATTTTCATCAGACTCAAGTGTCCACACTTCCAACTAAAAGAAAATTAGGACTTTCCATACAAGATTGTCTGATCAGCTGAAGATTTGTATGAAAGTCAAATTAAGTGGGTATGTTTTGCTTTTATTTTGAGTGCTACATAACTCTGTTAGCAAATCCAACTTGCACTTATCTGTAAAAAACTACAGAACTTTACATCTGACACTTAGTTGAATTTTAATTAAACACTTGCTGCTTTCAAAATTGATTATATGATCTTCTGGAATTTTATTATAACATATTGGTGAAGATTGCATAACAAAACTATAAAGAATGTTTAAAAAATATTATACCACTTTTTCAGTAGCCTTTGGGGTTGCTACATCTTGACTCCACTTTAAATCCTTAGGTATCTCTCCCACAACAGATGGTTTTGCACCTAAACCTCGCCGTCCTTTTTGAGTTGAGGCTTCAACTGGTTCAACTCGTCCATGTTCATATTTTCCCAATCCCTTGCCTGGTTTATAACCCATGCTGGACATAATTCTTTTAGAGAATTCGGAGTACTGGCCTTTATTACGATCTCCTTGTGAAGCATTCTCTGAGACCCGATTATAAAACACACTGTCGTTAGATACTTGGAAACTTGTAGTCTCCACTTCTTCATCATTATCTTTTTCTCTATAGCCTGGTCGATAATCGTCACTTGGTTCATTTGGTGAGGAACAATTTTCGCTAAGACTACTCCTACTTTGCCTGTACAATCCTTTGGACACATCATCACTATATTGAAAATTTTGATTTGGTCTTAAATTATCTAGTGCATAGCTATCAACATAAGATTGAGGCGAGTCTTCATCTGAATCTTGTAATTCTAAAATAAAGTTGGCCCTTATATACAAAGAAATACATGTTCAGTTTATGATACAAAATTTAAAGTAACTAAAATTATCAGAATGTTTATGTACTTACCTGAGCCATGACCAGTTGTTGAAGAAGTACCGTATGTATCTAGTCGTGGCCGCTTAGCAGCTACAGAATTATCGTCAGCATCACTGCTTGAATCTTCTTCTACAGTGAATATTAACAAAAATTATACAAAAGTAATTTGAAATGGTAAACTAGAAAATGCATGCTTAAGAGCAGGAATCATCAGGAAAATGCAGCTTACCTGATAAGTCCATTATTGATAATAAAATTTAAAAATGTTCAATTCAAAAAAAACTGTAGATAATTTTATAAATAAATTGTTAAATCTAAACTTTAAAAAATGTGTCACTAAACACTGAGAAGTGACAAATGTATAGATAATACTTATATACTGGTATAGATGCGCCACTAAGCTCTAAACCATCCTTTTGTTAAACGCCTTCCACAACAGATGGCATTAGTTTCTATATAGGTACATTAAATATATATAGATGGCGTTGTTTCTTTATTTATAATATATAATATATATACTAATACCCCGCTTTACGCGACCCCGTTAGAAGCGGTATCTTTTTCTTCTCTTTTGCTAGAAATGGCAATCGGCCGTCATAGGTTATAGGTTACCATTGCTGCCAATGTCCAAGTTGACAAGAGCACTGATTTTCAAGATTGATCGGTTTCAAACTTATGCCAAAGTGATGAGATTATAATATCATGTTTGAGTGTAGATAATCTAAAAAGGACAAACGAAAACGTTACAGGACATACACAAAAAAAAGAGACAATTTACAATTTAATGTTGTTTGACCGGATATAATACATAGAGGGGATAAAAGCTTATAGTTATTAGAAGACATTTATAGCAAGGTTTTAGTGTTAATAGGCTTAGGAATGTTCCAAGGGAAGATGTGCTAAAGTTCAACATTATAAGTGCAAGAAAACTTTCTCGTTCGTGATTGAATAAAGTGATTTGTATTTTTTTGTAATAATTTTTGACTATGTTTAATCATAAACCTCGATATAAGCGAATTTCAGTTAACGCATTTTTTTTTGGAACGTATCCCTCGCGTAAAGCTGGGTATTACTGAACAGGGAATAAATAAAACACACCCAACACATCATTGTGAATAATTTATTAACATTTACAGTACTACATAAAAATTATTACAGAATGGCCACTCGTTTATATAAATTCAAATCAATTTAATTTAGATGCAACAATCAATAGTTTCAATTCACTTTCTAATACTTGTCGTATTAGAAAGTAAATGTATTACACATTTATTACCTCCTTCACACCTGACATAGCAGTTAGTACGTGGGTATAATGAGAATTGCTCCACGCATATGATAACAATGCGAGGAAATCCGTCGATTGTCCAAAGGTAAGCCAGAGTCCAAAATGCGAAGAAAATATATCGGTGTCCGTAGATATGCCTCGGTCCAAAATGGGTAGAAGGTATGTTGGAGTCTAAGAAGTAGCCAATTATCACCACAATAACGCTCTAGAATCAGAAAAACACACTTGCACGAAGAAAAATCGAAAATTCGAATAAATATAAATAGCGAAATGAGGCCATGCCTAAAACGCGCCCGTTTAATTCGAAGGAGACCGCAAACATTTTTTCATTCATGTCTTCTTACCCGATACATTCGCGAAATAATATAGAGACGACCGATCGCCGTCATGCTATAACTGCCTGTCGCATCCCTTGTTTAATGATATTATCTATATTTTCGGTGTGATGTATGGCATTCCGTTCTCTCTGCCTACCCCATTAAGGAGCATGCGTGAATACGCGCACGTGTGTGTGTGTGTGTGTGGGTGTGTTTGTGTGTGTGTGTGTGTGTGTGTGCGTGTGTGTGCGTGTTGTGCGTGTATATGTGTGTGT
>JAFELO010000508.1:42500-54650 GCA_017140195.1 Eumaeus atala
TGTGTGTGTGTGTGTGTGTGTGTGTGTGTGTGTGTGTGTGTGTGTGTGTGTGTGTGTGTGCGTGTGTGTGTGCGTGTGTGTGTGCGTGTGTGTGCGTGTATATGCGTGTGTGTGTGCATGTGTGTGCATGTGTGTGCATGTGTGTATCTCTGTGATTATATATAACGGTGAATGGAAGTCTTGGTAGAAAAAGACGATGAGAACGCATCTCTTGCTATCAACTTACTACGAATAAATAGCTGTTATATTTCTTTAAAAAAATGAAGTGGGGCCAAGTTCAGTGAACCAGCACGGATATTTTATTAATGATTTCATGCGTAATGGCTAACAAAACCATAGATCATAAATATCTTATGATATTAACCAATAATCCTTGGTAGCTTCGAGTAACCGGCCAGGAAAGTCGGACTCGCCAATATAGGGTTCCACAGCAGCAAACAAAAAAAAGCATTAAACTACCAAATCACCTTTATTCAAATCAATTTTCTTTCGTTCTTTGTGTTGAATTCTATAATCCTTGCTTTTTTTACAATTTTCCCCGTGATAGTTCAAAACTTTGAGGGCTTCTAAACAGTCAAAATTACAACCCACAATTTTTAAAAAGAAAATTTGGTTTGAATAATTTTTTTTCTCTAGTCTACATTTGAGATCACTAATCTGTGGTAATTTTGTCTCATGTGAAGGGGTGATAGACTGTGCGATTTATCGCAATTTTTGCGATTTTCTTCACTCTTTTTATAAGATTCCAGTTTAAAAAAAATATTACCATAGATTGTACGGCGCGTCAAACCTGGTCATAAATGTAAATTTTAATTAAATAGTTTTGGTAATAATATATAAAGTCTATTTATTTATTCTAGTTATAGGATAGATTTTGCGACTTTAATAAAAATATCTGGCAACCCTGCTCATGTCATGTCTTTACCACAGAACACTTATACTCTAGTCTTTACGCGCTGCGACATTTGTAACATTGTAGGTTGTGGTTTGTTTAAATACTAAAATTTGGAAAGTAATTTTGTTGAGGACGAGCATATTATTGAGTTAATATAAAAGTAGCACATTGTATAAACATGGTGGACAGAATTGATATGGCATTAGATGATATTATACAAGCAAGTAAGAAAGGAAGAGGCGGTGGTAATGGCGGCGGTGCAGGAAGAAAGTTTGTAACAAAAAAAGCTGGGCGAGGAGGAAATTTTCGTAATGGTCGTACAGGTGGTGTTTTACGAGGCAGAAGCCGTGGCGGTGTATCCAAGCCTACTAATTACACAAGGGTAAATCCTAAATATGTCGATTAAAATGTTAAATATGGCGGATAAACGTGGCGAAATGTGACGCCTCCACTGAATCATTCGCGCGTACCTATCTGCATTTTATTATCTGAAAATTGCTATGAATCTAAACCAGTTATATTGTCCGAGCATCGCTTTTCAACGATTTTTACACTAAAACATACATTTAGCTGTCCTGTGTAAAATCTATTTATGGTATCAATCTAGTTAAAATTTAATATTATTAAAAATAACTGGTTACCACAATCTATTTACATTTGGGGTATTTATACGACCGAAAGTTATGGATTTGTTGCTGCATCTCTAATAATGGAAGATTATATATTCGACTCGCACAGAACTGAGCCCACGGACATAAATGAATAAGAGTATTCGCAATTAGTCGTCATTCAACATGTCTTTGGGAACAAATTTGCTGGATCTGCAATTCAATAATTATAGCGACGTTATTAAAGGACAGTTGTGTTTTAAGAAGTGATGTGTCAGTGACAAAAATATGTGTTTATGATCATTTAAATTTGTATAAATATGTATCTACCAATTATTTTCTATTCTAATGTGAATAATGTATTATTGTATGTTAAACCATTGTTGGCTTAAGTATTTGAGTGAGTACTCACAGGCTGCAATGGGCATTTGGCATGATCTATGAAGGGCAACCTATTTCAGGGTGATGTAAACAGCACATGGAAACATGATATGTACAATGAATTCAGCGACAGAAAAATACAGAGGAGTGCTCCTCTTACTACAGGACCTACCAAACTTCTTGTTTCAAATTTGGATTTTGGAGTTTCTGACTCTGACATACAAGAACTTTTTTCTGAGTTTGGTATATTGAAAAGTGCTGCTGTACACTATGACAGATCTGGTAGATCATTAGGTTGGTATTTTTTTCTGTTATTTTATTAAATCTCCTTTTCTTTTCAAGATCAAGATTTAGTAGTTTGGATGCAACAATTTGTTTATACTATAGAATATAATAAAACAAACACATTACACCTAGCAACTATAATGTGATTGTTGTTTTGTTTTTACAAAATGCTAATACAAATTCGTGAACAGTGTAATGTGGATCATATTCTACACGCATTCACATCTGTTACAACATCTTCAGTTGTTGGGATTGATTAGCATATATTTTAACTTGGTGGAATATATTGTTCTTTGTCATGTGGGTGTGGAAAGCATTTATTGACATATTTATTTAAAAATATTATTGGCTCTATAGAAGAAGTACAAAAGATTTCAATCCAGTTAAATGTAAATGATTTTTAGGAACTGCCGATGTGGTGTTTGATAGGAAATCAGATGCATTAAAAGCTATGAAACAGTATAATGGAGTGCCTCTTGATGGACGTGCAATGAACATACAGTTGGCAACATCAGAAGTAAACACATTTAGAGGTGAAGAAAGAAGTAGACCTGTGGGTGGAGGCATTGGGCGTAGAACTTCAAATAGAGGTAAAAAGCAATTTATTTACTTGTTGTTGTTTGTTGCTATGTATTAATTGTTCCTTTTCACATTCACATGCCAGTTATAGTGCAATTTTTTGGGAAAAATTGTATTGTCTCTAAATCTAAATAAAATCTTGTAGGATTGTTTTTGATGCTTAAACTAAAATATGTTTTTATATCTTTACTTACACTAACCTAGATTTTAAATGGGTCATATATGTAATTATATAATAAATTAAGATTGTATTGATTTTATATAGCAGCAATATAAATATATGGATTTGAGACTGGGGGTTTATATCTTTGTCTAATGACCAACTTGGTGTAAAAATATAAAAAAATGGTCACTTAATAGATAACTCCCAACTGAGTGCCTCTCAAGAATAATTGGTTTTACCATGTGTCTTCTATTAAAAAATATCAAAAAAAATCATACTTGTTTATTTTTATTCAGGTACAGGACCAATGAGAAATCAGAGTAACAGAGGAGGCGGCAATAGAAGAGGAGGACGAGGGACCAGTGGTGGAGGCCGTGGGGGAAGAAAACCTGTTCCAACTGCAGAACAATTAGATGCAGAGCTTGATGCTTATGTTAAAGAGATTAAGTAAAGCACATTTGGATAGAACATGGTCTGGTTTTTAGAACATCAAACTATTTTCAATTGGACTTGTGATAATTTCATTTTCTCCAAGTGAAATTGACATAATTAATTGCTGTAATAGATATAACGATAATTTTTAATTTAAAACGAATACTTGTATTGTTTTCTTTTCTATTGCCTAATTTTCATTTCCTACTATTTATTGTTATTGCCTATGCCTAACTTATTACTATTAAATGATATAATAGACACTAGGATCAAGGAGTATGTTAACACTGAAACCGCTGGCTCTGTACTAACAGTTACACTACAGAAAAAGACTACATAATTCCATACAAAATACAAACACCAAATTGACAATTTATCAACTTCAAAATTGCAAATTTAAATTTCACAATCTTTGGGACTAGGCCTGCCACAGTTTGTTTATCATAGAAAATGGAAATGGAGTACCTCAAATATTCAATAATTGCTTAAAATAAGAGTGCAAAACTGTATTTGTAGGCATTAGCCCCCTACAAACAAGTAGATTCTGAATTATCTTATTCCCATTTAAAAATGTTATCTTTTTTTGCGGTTGCTCAGCGGCCTATTGAACTTGCTGTTGGGAGTATCTGTCTGATAGAAATTGTAACGAAGTCATAAGGCAGAGAACTAAAGTTTCCGATATCACGCGAAGAATAAGCTGGCTGAAGTGGGAATGGGCTGGTCACACACAGAAGTATGATGACAGATGAGCCACTAAGATTCTGGAGTGGAGGACGCGTTTAAGAAAACGAAGTGTTGGTCGATCGTTCACCAGGTGGGAAGACTATCTTCTTGCAGTAACTGTTCCGGGATGGATGCGAGTAGCAGGAGACGGGCCCTCTTGGCGTTCATTGAAAGAGGCCTATGTACAGCAGTGGACCGATAAGGACTGATAATGATGATGATGAGGTGAATCGGACTGACATGATTGGGGTGGCATCTTACACTTAATTAACATCCACGAGAATTAAGTTTTGCTTGTAGTATTTCGTGCACTTTTTTGTAAGAGGAAATACCCAGTTGCATTGCAGATGAATTATGTGGGAAACGGTGAGGTACCTCTCGCTCACATAATATTGCAGTGTACTTCGAGCTTTTCATATATAAAATTGTAATTGTGATAAAAGATAATATATACAAGTTGAAAGGAGGTCATACCAGCAAAAGTATTTGGTGACTAATAAGATAACGTGATATTATGCAACAGGGGGGATGTTTGCGTCCCCACCATGGTTCAAGCCTTGTCGTGGCGGTGGGGCTTAGTATCCTGGGGTGAACCCAGGCGAATCCAATTGAACTGAGGGGATCTCTGCACTCCTCTCATAGGAAGAGGGGGCTTAAAGATCAGGAGGAGGAATCGCTCTCGTTAACCCTCTTATAAGAAGAGGGGACCTAAGAGCAACGGGAGGTGGCGTTTTTGCGCAAGGGGCGAGGATGGGAACCTCACCCCATTGCACTGTCCCAACGTCGGTGTCTCTGCAGTGCTGGGCAACCCCATCTGTGGAGGTGGAGTTGGTTCCTTAGGAGGCTGACTAGCCGTCGAGGTGCCCTGATGACTGTTGTTCCGAGGCACCTCACCAAGGGCGGCACTGATGGCACTCGCGGTGGTTTTTCTGGCTATTCGGCACTAGACCCCACCCAGGGCCGGTGAAGGCGCGTAAATGCGTTTCCCCGCGTCAACAAACAAAAAAAAGGGGGATGTTTGCGTCAATCACTGAACAACAACGGACATGTCAGCATTATTGCGACATCGCTCTTCATGCATTATAATATGTCATGTAATGCAAAGGAGCAGTACGTTGTGGGAAATCATATCCGGCTCAAAGAACCAATGTTCGGGGTTGGGTAAGATTGAGATAAACTAGGATCAAAGGTAATAAAGATATATTTTTGCATTATAAATGAGATAATAAGATCTAATGGGATGAGGTGTGTCGCGCCCAATATGATTTCCGACAACGTACTGACTGCTCCTTTGCACTACATAACAATGTATAAAGAGCGATGTCGCAGTAATGCTGACATGTCCGTTATTGTACGGTGATTGACCCGAACAGAGGATATTATTAGTGGTATTAAAAACAAAGTAGCCCACGCTTTTTACAGAGCTTTGTAAACACGCACTTTACTCGTATTGCAGTACCTTCGACTTCTGTTGCAGAAGCCGAGATGTCGCAATACGTGTCATCACCGCATTAGTAATACAGCGGAACAAGAGGCAAGCTACATATAATCGCGCTGCTATACACTATTACAAGCACAAGCACACGCGACGCGTGTTTGTACACTATTCTCGTCTCGTGGCCCAGTCCGGAATTGTGATGTCCAGGTGGATGATTCCCACAAAGATATTCATTGATATGTGATCCAGTCTAAAACATGTCCGTCGAAGTCGAAAGAGAATGGACATGTGGCTATCTAGCTGTCTTCGTGATATGAATATTTCTTCCAATGCGCATGCGAGATATTAATTTCATTCGGATTAGGAGCATTCTCATCTTCCTTGATTACACTTACCTCCTTGATATTTTAATTAAGTGACCGTTTCGATTTAATATTATTCTTCAATGAAGATAAAAAAAAGTCTACCTCAATATGATGGTATAATCTTTCTGTGTGAACATGACAAGAACGAATTGACCTCTCGCAGGTTGGCTGAGTGGTCAACCAGGCGAGAACAGCTCGCGCTTTGCTGCGGCCGGTACTAGCGTTCGGACTTTCTACACGGACGAAACTGACCGTATATGTCTTGTAAATCCCCATTTACAAGACGTATACGGTCACGCCTCACATACGCCACATGGTACGTGCTAACCTCCCAGGCCCAGCGGAAACGCCTGCAAGTCCAGCAGAAATCTCCCTACTGGTCATCGCGTGAGCCGGTCGCTACGTCCGTAACGACGTGATCGCACGTAACTTGCGGATAGAATCGCTGGAGGAGTTTGTGGTTCGATTGTTGAGCGCTATGTTTAATAGGGCAGAAAATGGACCGCATGCTCATCTACGCGACCTAGCCCCGCTGCACGCGCGACCGCCTGACGGGAGACCGTACCCCCCGTGATTCACCAAGTCTAAGAACTAGGGTCTGCGGGTCCGGCATTCCGGACCAGGATTACACACGCACATGCATAACACATCCAGGCCTTCATTTTTTTTCAGGTGAAGGTGGCCGCACCACCTTTACCGAGGTTACTTGTCCCCTCCTGGCTAAACACAGGTTATGAGTGTCGCCTTGGTGCACGTAGCCCACGCAGGGCAACCTGCGAAGATAAACAGGAAGGAGAACGAATAACAAATCATATTTTACCTATCCCAATGAAAGCAATAGGTAAGTTGTAACTTATTAATGTACTTCAAATAGGTAACGCGATTTTTGATCAACAAGTTTGTAAGTAGGCACAGACCATAGTCATGATAAGGAAATATTTACGAGTACATAATGAGTGCGGCCAGTGTCCGTCTCCGTTGAGAAGCCAGTTCAGCACCAACCACAAGAAAGTGCAACAGTGCACGTAATGCTACAACTGATTTAGACATCTTCCACCAGTCGTTCTGTCTGTTTCAAAGGATATTTATTGAAATTTTATTATTCGCAATTAGATATTCTATAAATTTTTTTCATAGTATAGAGGGGTAAATGAGCTATCGAAGCGAATTTTTACGACTACATTCGCATAATTACCATGCCGATGCATCGCCCCCCTTCCCTCCGCCCCTCTAATGGGCCACCGTCTTACAAATGGTACGAAACGCGATATCGAAGGTCTCACTTTACGGTGGTATAGTGTGAGCAGGGGGTGCTCTTAGGGGGCTGACTAGCCGTCGAGGGGCCCTGATGATTTGTTGTCCCGGGGCACCTCACCAAAGGCGGCACTGGTGGCACTCGCGGTGGGTATTCGGCACTATAATGTGCCACGAACCTCAACCAGGGCCAGTGAAGGCGCGTGAATAAGAAAGAAGAAGTATGTCAATTGTCACTAAATATGTCAGAATGTTACTATTGAATATATGATAAAATAATGTTGTGTTCCTATAAAGGTACAAACGTGATGTATATTATATAATTAAGCTATGTTTAATGCATAACGATTGTATAGTTAAATAGTTAATGAAGTAAGGGGCTACTTGCCACTAGGGCAAGTAGACCCGTACTTCATTATCTATTTAATATAAATATTTACTTATTTGCATAATTACTTTTTTTACAATACAAAGAGGCGGCGAGCAGTCAACCTTCAAATAACCACCGACATTGTCTATATGTGCAAAGATAATGTAATACTAGTATATGTGTGTAGCCGCCTAGGCAGACGAAAAAAAATTCAACATAGTTACATTCTCTTTGGGCAGAGATGGCTACGCTAACATTTATCGTCCATCATCGTTAACCCGCCCACCCCTTCCGTGAAGCGCCGTTGATTATACTAAGAGATATTATAGATATATATTAAATAAGAGAGATATATCTATAATATCTCTCTTATTTAATATACTTTCACTCCTTTATTTAATATAATTTCTACTTTGACGGACACGTTTTAACGTATCCGTCAAAGTTGAAAGATAAAACAAATTCAGTTTGCAATGTGGCTCTGTTTTTAACAAAGATTTCTCTGTGGAATTCGCTTTCTGTGTATTTCTCATCTTAGTAAATAAAAAAGTGTTATCAACCCGGACTCACAGTCGTAGGTATATTTTCTCCATGTCATTATCGCATGGTTGGGAATGACGTTGAACCTTAGGGGCGCCACTCCATAAGGTTACTTTCACAGCCGTCAGGAAGACCCATGCGGGGCAACGCTTAGTTTATATATTTACATATTACCCAACAGAAAAAGAAGTGTAATTTTTTATAAATACTTATCTCAGTGGGATTATAGTACTACCTATAATCTGATAATGGCAGCTATCGGATAACTTGTTTTATTTTGTCTATTACAGGCCGTAGGTGTTTTCATTTCAAGATTAAATAAGAGTAATTCTCCAGTTGTGTCAGCCCAATAACTCTCGTTTAAATAACACCAACGTGAAATGACAGATATGCCATTATGTTTTGTCGAATGGTTTGTGTGTTTCTCGTGGCCCATTTAAGGGGAGGTGGCCAAGAAATCTCCATAACAATTGTGTGGATGGCTTGTTTTCCGAGTAAAGTATTAAAAAAAATATCTACTGCCTCTATAACGAGAAATGCGAATTAATCTCTAATTGGTCTGTGGGCCGAACTATTGTTTAACGACAATAATACAATGTAAATAGTAAAAGATCAGACATTTTTATATTATATACCTGGTAGGTGGAGGACAACTTCAAAGAAGAACAACCATAATTTAAAAAAAAGACATGATGGCATAGCTTGTATAATACGATAACTGTCAACAAATATTAAAAGAAGAAGAATATTAAAAAAAGCTATTTTTAATTTTGGTTAGATCGTTGTATCCTATTAAAGTTCTCTGATATATAGTTAATATAATTTGGAAATGGCATTAAACAAGTTCATGCATCCGCGCAATATTTACAGAAAGCCTCCTGATTTTCGACTGCTTGCGAAAAACTATGAAGAATTTTCTAATGTAGCCAAAACGGTAATATTGTTTTCTGTTTAAGCACCTTACGCATTGAACCCAAAAAAATTTTGAGTTGAGTGACATTGCTTATATTTTTTAGGACGTATTTGGTAAGGTCAGTATTGACTTTAAGGATCCACATGCTTTAAGAGTATTAACGAAGTGTCTACTGAAGTCAGATTTCAACCTTGATGTAAAGATTCCTGAAGACAGATTAGTCCCGACACTGCCATTGAGGCTTAACTACATACACTGGATTGAGGATTTACTAAATCTAATAGACCCTTCTGGTTCTGTATGGGGCATTGACATAGGTAAGTACTTTTCAGTCTTTACACTGCACTTTAGTAGATTAGTTAAAATTTTCTAGTTTTTTTTTTTTCAATTAATACCTCACTCTAATAGTCAAACAAGGGCACTCTAATGTTTTATATATTGTTTTAAATTTTCAGGTACAGGTGCCTGTGCGATTTATCCATTGTTAGCGGCTGTAAGAAATCAGTGGCACATGATTGGCACTGAAACTGATGATGAAAGTTTTAATAATGCAATAGAAAATGTTCATAATAACAATTTACAAAATCTTGTTGAATGTAAGTAAAATGTCTAGAATTTCTAAAACAATGGAAAGCAAATCATAATACATCATCATTATCAGCCCTTATCGGTCCACTACTGGACATAGGTATCTTTCAATGGACAACAAGAGCAATCCCCTGCTACTCGCTTCCATCCTGGACCTACTGCACAGAGATCGTCTTCACACCTGGTGAATGGTCGACCAACACATCATTTTCCTAAATGTGGCCTCCACTCCACCTTAGTGGCCTATCTGCAATCTGATCTTCTGAGTGTGTGACCAGCCCATTGCCACTTCAGCAAGCTTTTTCTTCACATGATATCGGAAACTTAAGTTCTCTGCCTTATGACTTGCTACAAATTCTGTCATACAAAGAACCAACATAGCATGTTCAATAGCCTATTGAGCTACTGCAAATTTGGTGACCAATCCTAAATTAAGAGGCCATGTTTCGGCCCCGTAGGTCATCACAGAGAGAACGCATTGGTTAAAGGCTTGTCTGTGTAGGTGTGTTTGTATAGTTTGATACATATGCGGTATATACATAAATCTATTTTCATTTATTTTTCTTTGTACCTAAACTTATGCCGCAGAATCAAAGAGAAGCTCAATACAGCTTCATTGGATTGCTATGTGTGTTGGGCAACAAGACTAGGTTTGGGCTCAAAAAGGGGTGTGACTCCTTACTCATGTGTAGTTGGGAGAAATGCATCCTGATATGAGAATTTTTATAATAGCTAATTTAACTATTATTATCATTTTGTGGTTTTGTGGTCTCAGATCCTGTGGCTTTGATTTCGTGGGCAGCTCGCCCATGGTAGCTAAATAGGTCGTAATAAATGCCGAGGCACTGACATGAACAATGGCTCATTGAGAGGATCATGGCTGGAGACCCCCTTAAAACTCATACAGTTGAAAGTCCCTGTCTGCATGTCCCTACACTGGATGTAAGGTGTCCTGTCTCAGGGTATGTCTGCTGAAAGTGTTTGACAGTAGTCCTCATGTAGACTGATGACTGAGATTGATGGGCACTGAGGTTTTTCACTGTCAAATTTCTGCAGAACTCCAAAATTTATCTAATCGGGATTAGGACCCTGGGTCCCCCCCCATGATCTGTGACTTGCTACAATGAAGTCTCATGAATAGTTACAATGTATATACCACAACCCAACCTATATGCCTGTTGAACAACATGGGAAAAGGCAAAATACTTCACTAGGGTTGTGAGGTAGAACTTCTTCTTGGTCATACTAGCAATCTGATGTAACGTACTAAGAGCTTAAATCTACTTATTTCCAATAACATTAATACATCATGTTTGTAAAGAATGAAGATGAGAATTTTTCCAGTATTATTGAGTGACATGCAATCCTATATGAAAGTATGACACATATAATTATTGCAGTGCGGAAAAATTTTACTAAAACAACCATTGAACACTTATTTTCTGAAAAGGAATCCCGCATAATCCATTTCACAATGTGTAATCCACCCTTTTATACCAATATACAAGAACTTTGGGAATCCCGCAGCCCAGCAAGGTAATTTTAAATATCATTTCTCAAACTTTTTAATTTGTATGTCATATGATTCATATTGTATCATATTTTCTCTGCTGTTGTGTATGTTTGTATAAGCCACTCATATAATTTAGTATGGGCTGTTACTGAGTACTGTGCAACTCAATTACAGTAGGTAAACTGTGCATTTAGTAAAATGACATGCAATTTTACAATTGAATATTATTTCTGATTATGTTCTTGGCAGAAACAATAGGGTTTCTGTTACATACTGTATATATACATCAAAGCTTGATGTGGGCATCCACTATAAGAAACATAATAATATAACTTGACACAGAAACTTATTGTTAGGTGAAACATCTGCTTCTTTAACTTAGAGCCATAACAGTAAAATGCATTTATGTATTCATGGCAGAAATATTGGTATATCTCTCACTTACTTTAGTGAGTTCAAATAGTCACTTGGCTATCTGGCTGCCATGCCAGTTGTAATCCTGTATCTTTAAATAGTTATTGCATTTTAGGCCACCTCCGAAGAATGGATTTACTGGTTCACCTCAGGAGCTGATAACAGAAGGTGGAGAATTGCAATTTTGTAGGCAAATGGTACAAGAGAGCAAAAATCGAAGAAATAACATATTGTGCGTATTGTATTACTTATAAAAAGTTAATATCTGTGGATAATATATAGTAAAATTAAAGAGGCGAAATTTCTCGACAGTGTCAAGTAAAAGATTTATCTTTCAAAGGACATATCATGATCAATCTAGTTGACATACAGTGCAGCAATTGTACAATTTAATATATATTCTAAACTTGACTTAACGATTTTCTTCCTTTTATACAGAATTTTTACAACCATGGTGGGTCACAAATACAATTTAAAAGAATTGATCATGGATTTAAAAGCAGATGGTATTAGGCACGCAACAACAGAGTTCTGCCAAGGACGAATTACAAGATGGGGCTTGGCTTGGACGTTTCAAGATTATGATTTAAAAAAAATTGGTAATATTATTAAGATATTTAAAAAAATACAAAGTATTGTACACTTTGTATATTTTTTATAGTTCAAGTCCCAGGTCAGACCAAAATGTT
>JAFELO010000508.1:54690-72493 GCA_017140195.1 Eumaeus atala
ATCGGAAGAGGAGAATGAGGGAACAGGGAGTGCACTTGTGCCAGCACACGCACGCGCACTCACGCGCACGCACGCACTCACGCGCACGCACGCACTCACGCAATTTCGGCTAGGAAAATATATTATATTGTTTATTAAATCCTACAATTTACTTTGTCTCGGTATTCTATACACTTATTTATAATAAAGAGACAGACACATAACTCATTTATATAAGACTATTTATATTAAGTAAAGTAACTATTTATGTCATAAATTTCAGAAACATCTAAAGGTAAGATTGGTAAAAAATCTATTCCTATTTCATTTAATTTGCCCAAAACAGAAGAAATTATTCTCAATTTTGATAACATTATTACAAAAGCGAAACAAATCTTACAAAATTTAAGAGTTATATACAAAATAATTAGCAAAAGGAAGAATGAGATTATACTAGATATGATGTCTCACTCAAATACTTGGTCAAATCAGCGCCGTAAAAGAAGGATGATGAAGAGGATATCAGAAATAGACTCCAAAAGAGAAAAAAAGGACTTAACTGATGGAATCACAAGTAAAGCAAATTCTACATCTGCAAATACAGAGTGTTCTGTATCCAATATTGTTAACAATGGAAATGTTGACAAATCTTATAACAAAATATTTTTAATAAGTCCAGAGACACATAAAGAAGCATGCTGTCTGGATGCATGTGAACCTGCAAAGATAAGTAGTGAGCTTCCTTTAGTACATGCAGTATTAAAAATACAATTGAAAAATGGCAATGTAATATTTGACATGGAATATCTTAATGGATCTGCTGGCAAAGAAGGATTACATCAAATAGCTCAATATATTAAAAATAATTGGAAGTGACTATTTGTGATTTTATTTATAAATAGTTTTTTTAAGTACATATCTTAGGTATTTTTTTATAGGGATAATGATAATTATTGGGTTATGATAACGCGAACATAATTTTTCCGACTACCTTTAATGTTACTCTTGTAGAATACTATAAGATAGTACAACTATTTACAAAGATAATAATTAGTTTTGTGATAGTTCCTGTGTCTATTGTGATTGTAGTCACAAATGTCTACTATGAATATCAGGTTAACTTTCTCTAATCTATTCAACCCGGTTAATTTTCCAGTTTCAACGTTCGTTATAAAATGGCGGTATGTGGCTTATCATATAATGTCTTCTTATATACTAACAAATAAATGACAATTTTTTTTGACTATATCTACTATCACTTGACTTTGGGATGACAAAATTTGTAACACTTTCAGACATCCGATGTGATGAGTGTTACAAATTGTCTACGACACAGAAGTGAGTTTATCGTGGCAGGGAGATTTTTGTTTAGTTTACTTTTTAAGCGAGAGAGAAGGATGGGAGCATATATTTTGTTTTAAACCGCACTTGCATCTTTAAATTCAATAGTTTAGTACTTGACCAGTAAAGCTATACAGAAAAAAACAAGCTTTCACCAAACATTTATATATCTAATTTATCACTATTATTTATTAGAAAATCTGAACCGTTGTCAAGGAAGTAAAAATAGAATTCGTACACCGAGTAGATAACTAAAATGAAGGGCCAAATATCAATTTGAAAGAAAAAAAGATGGCGAATTAAAGATGTAGACTTTATAAAACAACAACTAAAGATAAAGCGGTATGGTCGTTCGATCTTAGCCTGTCCATAAGGACGAATCTTATAACAACAACAATAAACGTCAATTTTATATTTGTTGTTCTTTTTCGCGCGTTTTTAATGGCTTGTGCTAAAAAAAGTTTTACTTGTGTACAAGTGAGTTATATGTAATAACGCTCTTTTGGTAATTCAATCCTTCGAACCTAGAAGTATTAATATTTTATTGGTATGTGATATTTGAATTAAATTATTACACATGGCAGTAATATAACATACTATATCGCTACATATATTCGTTTTAGTACATAGTGTATACCATAGATTAGCTGCATTTATGTGCTGCTGCTGACTTACGACTGCTGAGTATTTCTTCGTCCAGTATTTAGTAATAGCCGGTGATTTATCAGTTTATTTTTAAGGTAACAATTGTTATTTTTTATTGTTATTTCTTACTAGGACAACGGATTAACACACTGAATCAACATTACAGTACTTCAACTTTTTAAATAAACACATTGAATCTTAAATCTGGGAGGATGGCTTCATTCTTCTTTACAAAGAACTTCTTTTACAAGTTTTATTTATATTCACTAAAGCTACTAAAACTGATTGAAAACCATCCATTAAACATAGTCTCATCTTGTCATGTTTTCCCCAGTTTAGAATAGTGATTATTGGTTTAAAAAGAACTTCAGTGTATGACATCAATTTCTTAAAAATATCACTATTGTTATTTTGTAAAATGTTCCTAACATTCATTCCAGGTTTACTTAATACCAAAATGAGTGAAAGTGGTCAAGGCAATGATAGTATTGCAATTGTTGATGATGTGTTTGGTAAGTTAGCTTACCTCTTTCTCTGACGTAAGCATTGATAGAAAGATTTTCTTAGAAACTCTAAAGTCTGCCAATTATAAATTACATCATATATTATTTTTCTTACTGCCATTTTGTCTCCAAAATATTATCTACATGACACGGATAGTATATATACATACTGTCATATATAATAGTCATGAATATGAATAAGTCCACTTACCTTCTGGTAATATTACTTCCTAGTTATAAGTGGGCACTATAGAATTAAAGAAAGTATCTTTGTTTACAGAATTTAAAGGAAATAGAGAAAGAGTAAGAAGTGATAGTGGAGAAAGTTTACCAAGTAGAAAGAAATCTAAACCAAATTATAAAAAGGAAACGAGCAAGTCAAGGTATATACAATTATAGTAATATATTAAATTGTAATATCACATTTTTAATTATAGCATTTCATTGTTGTTTTTTGGGGTACTATTAATATTTTTTGTAAGAAGTAGTGCCATTCTGCATTGCTGGTAATTGGGCTGGCAGAGGAGACCACTGTCTCACACATTACCACTGCTAAGTGACAGCTGTCACTGCACTAGCTATAGCAATGAGCTAATTGTTGTTGTTTTGTGCAGTTTGTGAGTTTTCAGTACCCATAGGAGTGAGGACGAGTGCAACACATATACTTAAAAAAATTGCAAATGTCTATCAACATCATTAGTCATTAAAAGGTTCTGATGTTTTTATCATATCAATTGTAAGATAAAAACTTAAAAATAATTTGCTTATATTACATAAAAAACCTTTGTACTGAAGTAGAGTATGTAATGAGAAAACTTAGATACCAACAAAGTAGATTAAAATGATAGCTTTGCAAGCTGGACTTGTGATAAACAGTTTGGTGTATGCTGAGAGTGTGACAAGAGAGTTATGAAAATAAAGCCAACAGAAGTTGAGTGGGTCATACATCCTATATTATTGAGGATAGAAAGAGAGTCACATTTGGCAAAAGAGAAATATGTGAGCACACAATTTCTTTCATTGATGTCTTAAGCTTACGCAAATGTTATTCATTAGAATAAAACTACTTTTACGCCTGTGTCTAATGTACATGCAATGTGTGTTTGCTGTAAAACTTCTGAAACACTGGGCTGGTTAAATAATTATCTAAAGCACACAAGTTTTTTGCCTTTACTTTTCTTAGACCAAACTACAATTGACTAGCTAAACTCACATACGCATAAAACACTACCTTCCTAATAATCTTCATTGTTTTATTCCAGTTCTTCGCCTGTTTAGATAGTTTAATAGACAACTTGCCCTCTTTTTCATGATTTCTTTTTATAAAAATTTATATAATAAATTCTTTATTGTTGGAGATGTAGAAGGAAATCCCTTTCCTTCTTATAAAGTGTTAATAAAAAATATATAATGTGTCAGTGGAAGCATCGGGGAAGACGACTAACATACCATAATCAGATTGATCATGTGGTGTCAATTCTATTCAACTAGTGTGTTATAGATATATGTGGCTCTCAATTACCTCTGCCTACCCTATTAGGTAACTGGTGCAAATATGTGTTGCTTTTTCCATTTCATAAATTCTATTATTACAGCAAATCCCAAAAAAAGTCATTAGAGTTGGAAACTGATCCTGATATCTTACAAAGAAGACAAAAACAAATTGATTATGGGAAAAACACTGTTGGCTACCATAGCTACACCCAAAAAGTGCCATTGTAAGTACAGTTCAAACCGAAACCTAAATGTTTTGATATTTATTATTAATTTAATTGTATTTTTAATTGACTAGTGACCATCGTGCAAAGAATGATCCTAAGACGCCAGATAAATATTGCAAATACAGTAGAAGGTCATGGGATGCATTGATCAAAATGTGGAGGAGGAATTTACATAAATATGATGTTGGTGTTGCTGAAAACAATGACAAACAGAATAATGACACTGATGAAGACTGAACTTTAACATATTTTACAAAAATAATATTTACACAGCAATATGTGCCTCGGGGTGCAATTTCTATATAATACAATACAGAAATTGCACATTGATTTATATTTTTGAATACCTGAAATTAATTTTGTAAGTAGCCCAGAATCTATAGTAACAAACTTATCATAGCAAGGGCTTATATCATAAAGCATAACCTAAACTATAATGAATGCTGTGTTATACTCTACTGCAGTGCAGGATGAGATATCATTTTTATACAAAGTAAATAATAAATCATTGGTGGTGTCCCCACATTGTCTCTGGAATTTAAATAGTCCAAGGTCCCTTGAAAGATTTAAATACCAGAAACATTATTATTTCTTTATGGGGAAAACATTGTAACACATACACAAGAAAGGGTGACAGAAAGATTAGAATATTTCATATTATAATAATGCTTATGTCTACTCATGGCTCTGTGATCACACATTAATGCCACCCTCAGCAAAAAAAAATATTTTTAAAAAGAATCCACTATGCCCTCTAGGAATGTGTATATAAAATTTTTGTCATAATTTACTGAGTAGCTTTGGTGTGAAAACATAAGAAACAAGTGATTATGGTTTATTTATTATAATATTATCTACAGCATTACCTAAGTATTATTCCCTTCATTTGAGTAAATAAACAATTTTTTTGGGATGCTGAAAAAAAAACTTTCACCAACCCTGGTCCAGCAATATTGGGGATGTGCACCATTCGTGAGTTTCGAATCTATTCCAGGAGTTTTGCTAGCTTGCCAGTCCCTAAATAAACATTCTATTGAAACAACTAGGTTATAAAGATTATAGTTATATTTTGTTATAGATTATGATTACATGCATGTGTTTTATACATGCCATGCATAGATAGAACCTGTAAGGCTATTAAATAATAAATGTTTCAATGTATGAAAATTGTCATAAAATTTTCTATTAGTTGGATATTTTAAAAAATGTAACAATTGTTTTGCATTGTCAAAAATAAAAAGCATCTATAGACAATGTGAATGTTTTATTACATAGCTTTGCAATTAATATTTTCAGATTATCTAAGAAGGCAAATCTGCTTTGTTGAGAACATCTTTTGCTTGTTTAAGAATAGTATTATTTTTGCCTTCTAGAGCAAAATGTTGTAATTTTTCCATGTATTCATCAATATTATTTTCTGTTGCACCGGTTGGGCCTCCTGCAAGAAAAAATTAAGTACAACGAAATAATATGTCTGGCACCTGTAGACATTTTACATCTGTGTTAACTCGGGAGCTGTGGACTGGAGTATTCCGAAGAACATACTGTTTACACAACTGTCCAAGAACCCCTGTTGAACACTCAAATAATTTGACAAACAAACGGACCCCGTCATAGTATCCCCATCTAAAAACGATTTCAGATGTTGCTATTACTATAACAAAGGTTACCTGTTATTCATACATGACAATCATAATGGCAATACATAACCACTAGCATAATTATGATATTTTTTGGATATTAATGGATATTAACCGAGTAGCCTTCACCAGATTTCAGACACTTAGTGCTGGGACAGTGGTGATTTTCGAAATAGGCTTGGGAGGGGTTTGATTTTGTCTCCTTCCCCCTTTAGATCATTTATATAGATGTTTGATTAGCTACATGACGTACCTTGCAAAGGCAGCGCGATAGAGTGCAGCGCCTTTACCAACGCAGCAACCAGCAGTCGCCGATGCGAGACTAATGCTGCAGTGCGCTCCGCCGCCGCCGCGGTCTCCGCGCGTAGTCGCAGCGTCGCCGCGCCTACTTCCTCCGCGTGACGTTGGAGAATCGCGTTCTTAAGAAATATACAATTATATTGAAGTTAAAAAGCATAACTGCTACTTCGTTCGCGCGACATCATAGTAAAATCTATCCCAAGAAAACCATATTTTTGTTCGGGTCGGTGTTAATGAGTACCGACGCCTATGTTGTCCTAATTAACCTCATATCCCCTAACAGAACAATTGAACAAACTCAAAACTCACAACCTTTTAAATGTGGCAGGAAGTAGATAGAATTCAAACAATAAACATATGATTAGAATTTTATACATTTGTAGTATTTTTAGTAGCAATAGTGTGCTCGGAGCTCGAATTAGTATAGAAAAAAACTGACCTGTTGCTCATAATCCGAATTAGCCTTACGTAGTTGCCTCAGTTCCGACTCTCGCAACTTGTTATGTTGGAGGAACTGATCAGTGAAGATTGGTATGTCCGTGTCTCCAGCTAGTTCTTCCCCCTAAAATAAAAAAAAGTAGAGCACAGATTATATATATAAAGAAAGATATATTTAAGATAATCACTTACAGATGCAGGAGTAATACAAGGGCGAGGTCTAGGCGGCGTCTGCTGTCTTACTGTATTAGCAACTGGAACTATGTTATTAACAGTCACATTTTGATCTACTGCTGGCATATTTGCTGCAACAGAGAGAAGTAAGCGTGTATAGGTCCTGGCTGTACAGCCATAGCGCTGAAAAATTATTGTGCAGAAGTACATCAGCAATACGGGAGGTATTTGGAGTTGTGATAGGTTCTCTAATCGTATACATGCTCTGCTAGAATGTGCTTAGAATTATATACTAGAAGGATTTTTCATACTGTAAATTATTCTGCAATATAAAATCTAAATAACCCAATATTCCAAAAATAGCATCACAAATAATTTCAAGTACTCAGACCTGGGCTTGTGGCATTTTCCTGATTAGGCACCCTGCAGTTACTCCACTGTTGACTATGTAGAATTTAGAATAGTACCTGCATTGTTAGTAGGCTCAACATTGGGATTTGTTTTAGCTTTTTTGGCATTGCCCAAGTCTTTTTGTTCCAATTGCTGTCTTCTGAATTCTTTATATGCATCTGTTTTTTTATATTCAGCCCATTCTTTAATATATCTGACGACAAAAAAACATTTGGTCTCATATGAAGAAACTTTTTGTTCATGATGCCTTATCAAGGTCTCATTTAACAAATGTAAGGTATAGCACTATTGCTTACCTTAAATTTGTCAGATCAGACATTTTTTTGTACCTTTGGAGTACAAAGCTACAACACAAAGTTGATGTCAACCTCTAGGGGTCGAAATTTTCAGTCTTGATTCCATCCCAAAAAACATAAATGTGAAGAGAATTCATTCCATATATAATATGAAATACAGTACTGTCTTATTTCACCTTTCTTTGTCCTGATCTGCTTCATCCAGATAATTTTGTTTGGAGTCAGAAGGAAGCTTACTCCATTCACTAGCCAGCTGTCTAGTTAATTCAGCGAAACCTAATTCTGGCCTCTCTGCTCTCAACACATCACGTCTCTCGTTAAGAAATCTAACATAACCTGCAATAACAATAAAAAATCATTTAAATTCCTAGTTTATTGACATAATTTGTTCATCTATGATCTATTTCATATAAGGCTGAAATTGAACATAACAATTTCAGCCTAATTTAGGTGTTGTTAAATTTTACCTGCATGTTTGCCAGTTATATTTTGTGCCAATGCGACAAGGAATGTTTGAGAGCCACTTCCACTGCAGTAGAAGATTATCTATGGATACATTATGATTTATTCATACTCTTCTACTGCAGTGGTCTATGAACTTATAATACTTATTTAATGTTATAATTAATCTACATTAAAGTGGCAATTAGGTCTTTAAAGTTGAGTTGAGAATGAAACAAATAATCAGCCTTAAAAGCCAAAGTAATGCCAACAAAGCCTTAAAGTAATGAGCATCATGAATTATAATTATTATAAAGATACTGTTACAGTCAATATGTATTGATTCATTTCAACCAATGGATAGAGCAATTCATAGAACATTCTGCGGGAATGTTTACGTGTATAATTTAGTAACATGGCAATCGGGCCCGTGTAATTCACAGCCGAAACCTGGGCCGATCACTAGTATTCAGTTAAAATATACAAACCGCATTATGTTTAGTTAGGATAAATAAATAACCATGCATTGCCTTTATAGCATAATAGCTGTACAGTGTATTACTACATACAATGCGCAATACTCTCAGTACTTACACATATCGCCTATCGACCTGATATCGCTGTAAAGTTTCCAGAACAGCCCAGGTTTCGACAGAGTCAAGCTTTTTCATAGTCTACAAAGGCAAGGCTCAGCGGCTGATTGTACTCGTGTGTCTTTTGTACAACTTGCCTTATGGTGAAAATGTGGTACATGGTGCCCAAATTCACTGCGAAACCCAGCCTGCTCCGGTGGCTGGAATTCGTCAAGCTTTGCGGTGAGACGATTCGTCAAGACTCTCTAGAACTACTTGTAAATATGGGAGCAAGACATGCAATTGGTCTGTGATTTTGAAGAAGTGATTGGGTGACAAATTTCTTAAAAAACAATACAACGTCACTTCCAAGCCATGCCTTGGGAGGTACGACCCGCTGAAGGACAAAATTCAAAATCCTATCTTTAGCTTTCTTAATACAGGCTCGCCTCCTGCTGTAAGAAGCTCTACTGATTCCGCCCTTCCCCGGAGCCTTTCCCCCTATAAGCTGCGCAAGAGCCAGGCCAATCTCACTCAAGCTGACGTTTGGCAGATCGCCTGACAAATGTCGTGTTAGGCTTGCAAGCGGACCTTTGTTTAGGATATCGGGATGAAAAGCGTGCGACGTATACAACTTGCTATAGAAAGCTTCCATCCCAGATAAGATCCCAAGCTTAGAAGAACGGTAACCCCAGAATCAGTCCTAAGACTTGTCACATGACTCCGTCCAAGCTTCTCCAAAAAACCTTCGACCTTCTGTTCTGTTCCATCGCTTTGGTAACCCGTTGCGTATTTGAGCTGTGAAAGTCTCGGCGTATTCGTTTGCGGATTCGCCTTGAAAGAAGCCTGACATCGGCAGACGTAGTCTTCGTATGCTCTGCGTTCCCTCATATGTCCAAACGTCTCGTCTGAGAGTTTAGCTTTCCTGCTCGTAAAATAAATTTCACCCACGTCCCGTATGCAACCAATCACGCCTCTCAAGGCCTCGTCAATTGCCATTGTAGACATGCAATTGGTCTGTAATTTTGAAGAAGTAATTGGGTGACAAATTTCTTAAAAAAACAAAAGAACGTCACTTCCAAGCCCTGCCTTGGGAGATACAATCTCTCTCAAGGCCTCGTCAATTGCCATTGTAGTTTCCGAGATATCTAGTGCTTCGAACCGGATTTTTAATTTCAGTTTGAATTTTTCGGAACCTACGATGGTTGGTCGGGTCGGAGTGTTGACTGTACTAATACGGACTTGCTCGCTTTGAAAGCCTATATTCAGAGTGTGATCCCTTCCGGTTTTAAACCTGTTGATCACATAAACATCCATAAATATATGCTTTCGGACGGTCATAATACAGTCAATCTCGTTCCTTGTCACAGTATCGGGGCTCTGCCATGTCCACTTCCTATGGGGCTCCTTTAAATAGGAGTTCATTAAAAGGAGGCCCTTTTTCTCGAGGAATTTTACCAGCATCGATTATATATTTTATCCCCCGCGATTTCGACTTCCGACTCCATGTGGTCCCAGAATCGATTCGTCACCATTTCGTCTTCCCACCTTGGCATTAAAGTCCCCCATAACAACATTGAAGTGGGCGCTACAGGGGTTATTTAAGGCCTTTGACACATCCTCATAAGTTGTCTACACGTAGTCATCGGAATGTGTCGAGGTTGGTGCGTACAATTGTACCACTTTGAGGCTATACCTTTTAGTAAGTTTCAAGTATAAGATACGACACACTAGAGATGTCGACGATGTTGCCTACACCTTCTTGTGATGGAGTGTCGCCTTCACTGAAGTCGAATAGGTGACCTGATGGCAGAGTTATGGTGTCATCACTTTACTTCGGACTTCACATAGCCCTACAACGTGCAATCAGATTTTTTCCAGTTCCACCTCCAGCTCAATAAAGTGGTTATCTAGTCTGAGCGTTCGTCCGTTATACGTAGCTAGGTTAAATCGGTGGTAGCGTTCCGTAGCCCGGAGATTATTAGCACCCTTTGCTCCACCGTTACCGTGACCAGGAATGGTGGAACTAGGGGCCTAATTCTGCTCTTGCCGTTCATATAAGGTAGATGCTCGGAATTACCACGCTGAGCAGGCGGATTGGCAATCGCAGATTAGGATTCGGACCGGCGCCAACGCTGCATGTCGCCGATCTGATTGATGATAACGCCATCACTCGGCGCGAGCGCTGTCCGGTAATAAGTTAAGCATAAGTTCAGGTCCAAAAAAAAAAAAGAAATTAAAACATACTAATATTTACCCGTTAATGGTTGGCGAGGAGCAGTAACGTCACGAGGTACTTTCGGTTTTCGCTTTTTTGGTTTCTTTGGTGAAGGTTTTTGAATATCCTTTGGGTTAATTAATTCTGAAGCTGCATCGGCGTCGTTACTGATTGGATCTGCTAATGTAGAGATATTGTTAGCTTCTTGTTGTTCAATATTAGAATTGGCTGTATTTTCTTCGTTAAGTTTTAATTGATTATTTTCCAAATCCATTGTAGATCAACTTAATGAAAACAAATAAATACACCCATCCAGCACCAATGATTATCAATATTGGCCTGTCAATTTACAGTTCATTTCTTTTATTCGTCCTGGCAAACAGGCTAAGATCATATCACCATACCGCCTCAATTGGTACTTAACGTGTTGAAGTGTCAACTGAGTGCCCAACGTCACAACCAAAGAGAATGTAACTTCCCCTTGGTCACAACCATATCAATATTACAAGAGCCAGTCTAAATTATTTAGTATTTACGTTCCTCACATATATTTCTTTTCCTCATTCACATCTTTAGATTCTTTTTACTATTTCTGTTCTCTACCTCTGGCCTTTTAAGCACATTAGCCTCCAGTAACTACGGTACTTTCTCCCTCTTTTTTTTCAGGGTACTGCTACCTACTGCTGTTGGCAACGCCTTTACACCAACAGTTCATCGGACTAGCGAAGACTTTTATGTCTAGTTTAGGGAGACGAACGGGTTACAGACCGCACTCTTTTCCGCAGATGAGGTTAGACGTACCAGGTTGAGGTCAAATAAGGGAGATGGCTCCCCACCCTACACTAATGGGGCGTCGCGCGCACGATGCCTTTAGTGATACGGAAATCTGGATAAGGATAATAGAGCTCGTTTATTGTTTAATTCGCGCTCGAATCAGCTAAAGCTGTTATCATAGTTTAATTTATTATTAGAGCTCTTTAATGATCGCGAACATTTTTAAATACTATCAATCTAAGCTCTCTTCTTACGGCCATGAACCTGAGTCATATTCGTAAGCAGTGTGGGCGTATGTCATTTTGTCAGTCAGCTGTTATACAATCCTATAATATGTGAGGTTTCTACGCCTCGACTGGTTCGAAGCGGTGTTTACAGTATTGGTTCTTACAGGAAAAACGCATTAGCGAACCATTCAGCCGACTCAAGGCGACCCGAAGGGTGTGTTGGGCTCAGGTCGTGCAGCGATAACTACTATCGACTAAAAACAGCTATCCGTTAGCTGGCTCTGTTGGTTTCGTACTATGGGTACGTGTCTTGGTGTTTGTGTATGTGTTCTTCTGTGGACTTGGCTACTTCTATTGCGATCGAGTCATCGGCGTCGTACCTTTAATTAACAAAGTGGGCCAAACGCCGTCATAGTTCTACCCATGGTATACCTTCTCTATCTAATTTATCTGCATGGATATTTCACATTCCGTACGTAAAGATTCTTTTTCAGATTGTCACACTACAGACTTTTATATCTGTGCGCTACACCGAGACCACAGAATATTGAAACTACAGAGCAAATATGACTGAATACTAAATACTGTGATGCATTTCGTGATTTAATTACAATTTTTGTCCATAAATTCTGCAAAATGATTGTGTGGAATGTGGATTGTTCAAAATGTTGACTACCTATTTGTTACAATTAAAAGTTTCAAATAGAACTATTAAAAATATTATAATAATCATCATGTAATATTTATTTTCCCTAGCTTATAGTAAAAAGTTAACATATAATGGTAAGTGCACGAATACCTCTTTATATATAAAATATTCAGCCTTAAGTGTCAACATTCTAAATACAATAACACAGTTATTATTTTATTAAGTTTTGTTATGTGATTTCAGGCTGCTTCAGAAATTGATGAGGCTCTAGCTTCTTTAGAACTGTTGATGTCGGAATTTTATGCCCCGACGACAAATAATTTCCGAAAAAGGGAAATTGAAAATATGCTAGAAAATTTCTCTAATGCAAGAGATTCATGGAAACATTGTTTGATCTTTTTACAAAAATCACATAACCAATATGTTTTAATGTTCATCCTGACCACCTTTGAGGTATATTTTATTTGTAGTTGTTCTCGCTTGTAGTTATGCTAATGATCATTATAATATATTCGGGAAGTACAATTTAAATTAGTTTAAAATCTTGTATTATAGGAACTACAAATGATGTGGCTCTTTTTGAGTATGTTTTGAAATAGTGATTTTGTTGATGGATAGTCCAATGTAATTGTTTTCTAAATATTTGATAAAACAAAACTTATTTATTTTTTAGAAAATAATAAACAGGCAATGGATTATAATGTCAGATAATGAAAGAACAGAAATACGGTTGACCTTAATGAATGAATTGATGACAAAACATAAAGTCATGGTATATTTTATAAGAAATAAACTGGCTTCCCTTTTGGTATCTATAGCCCGTTACGACTGGCCTCATTTATATCCTGATTTCTTTGATAACATTGTTGAGGTAAGCATCTAGTACAAGTATTAAGTTTGTATTCACTATGAAAATCTGTTTGGAATGAAGAAGGAAATATAACTTAGTGGTATGAACATTAGTCAAGAATATAAATATTTAACTTTGTATTAAATTTTTCAAAGAAAATAAATTTTAACAAATAAATTACTGCCTCTATAACTATGTGTATATTGAAACATAATATGACATTTAAAAAATATATACTAATATATTCTCACTTCAAAGTCTGTCCTGAAACAGAAAGGGCATGGCCGAACAATCACATCTTACTTTAAAAAGTTACTATTTTCATTGTCAACATTGATATTATGATGTGCTTAAGATTTTTGAGTTCATTCATAATGTGTTTATGTTATTAGTTGCTGCGGTGTGAAGGTCATCGTTGCATTTTAGGATTAGTGTTGGCACAAGCTGCAAGTGAAGAATTGGGAGCAGCCCGTGACACAGGAGTTTTGTTACCATCTGAGCGTAGGAGTCAGTTAGAACGCCTAATGCTCAAAGGAATGCCACAATTGTTACAAGCATTAAGCAGTAAGTTAAAAGGATTTTTTTTTGATGTGGTATATATTGACAATAACATGCAGCTGAATATAAACAAAAGTAATTATTCATTTTACATTACAGACATTTTGGAAAATCATGCTCAAAAAGAAGGCCAGTCTAATCCTCCTCCATCGCCTACTAGTGGAATGCCGCAAACATCTACTGTTCTTCCAGATTTACTCTCAAACGCTCATGATGTCCATAATGCTGAAAAGTGAGATTAAAGTGAATAAAAATAGAATTAATAGACCTTTTTCATGAACTTGTTATACTAAATGAACTTTTCTTTTACAGGAATTTGAATATAGAAATAGTTGTAAAATGTCTTAATACATTGCAACATTTGTTTTCTTGGCTTCCTTTATCATCTCACGTGCCTCCTTCCCTTGTTACAACTGTCTTCTATTGGGGAAGCCTTGCAACACAATCACAGGTATTTTTATTTTTTATTTATATACAGAAATCAATTTATATCAATCCATAAGGTGTGTACATATTGACATACCTGTCTATGTTGAACCTTATCACTACTACCCACAGAGTTGGGAAAATGTACAATGTAGTTGTGATGATATAGAGTGCCCATGCACTGTTTGTATAATAAAAGTTTTTATATATCAAAACATATGGGAAACTGTTGCAAGCCATACAACACATCCTTTGCGATTTACAAGAAATGAACAATATGAATACACACATTTGAAAGTGCAAATTGTATGGTTGTTCAGGCTTTCTGTATCCCGGATAAGTTAGTTATTTAACAAGTCTGAAAACAAGAAATGTTTCAAAAGCTTTACAGTAACCTTGGCCACAGGTGACTGAGATATCAGAGGTCCACGATAAAATCCTTAAAAGTAGTTTTATTGTTATCGGTAATATTCCCACATCAAATATTTTTAGACCTCTATAGTGCTCTCTATGGTGTAGGCTTATGTCCTGCCGTGCACGTCGTCCGGCTGATGATGATGTTTAGGCCGCATTAGTAAACTATTCATCAACAGCCCCGTGACTTTATTAAAGTAGGGTAGACAACGACAAGTTATTGTGACAATTTCCAGAGTGCAGAAGCAGCGCTGGCCGGGCTAGGGGGTGTATGCGAGCTGCTGTACCGACGGTACGCACCGCCGTCATCGGCCGCCACGGCGCTACGCCTGCACCACTGCGCGCTGCGCCTGCTACGCCATCTAGCACACCATGCGCACAACATGCAGCGTGCACCGCCCGAGTAAGTTATCGCTTGGAGGGTAGCAGCAGTGTGAGCGGCGGTGGGTATCGCCTGTACTGGCGTCGTCGCCACATCACTGCGCGCTACACCTGCTCGCGCTGGCATCCTGCGCACACTATACATATTGCACGCAAAAAGAGACGCACGAAAATATACCCCTTGGGGGTAAATAAATAATCAGTTACCGCGGTTTAGGCAAGGTTGAAGTTGGCAGACTGTTTAACATATGCGTCCCTGTACTGCCTCATGTATGCACTCATTTCCCCACTCCACTGATGATGACAGATAATCAATACTTTGTATAGTCACAGATATAGTAATTATTATATGTACCTGTTTAAAACATACTTTAATCATAGTTTCAATTTTATTTTCTATTCAAGCATTAAACAAAACTAATTTTTCAGTTACCTGGACAAGTTAGCAGAGTTCTTGAAACTGTTTGTGTCTCTGCACTTCAAGAGATTGGAGGCCGAGCCTGAGTTTGATACATTAGACTTTCTGTCTTATTTGTTTCGCTTTACATTCCAGGTGAGACATTTCAGGTGTGAAAGTCTACTCTGAAGGACTTAAAACTATTTACCATTGTATTGAAGGACTATCCTTTATCACATCCTTAAGTTTTCTATGATGAAGCTTATGTTCAGCAATAAAAGTATGAAGGCTGCAGAAGGTTGATTTTAACTGCGTTCATTTAAGAATTTCTTTGTTCCAGTAAAAAATATTTATATGTGATTAAGAAGATAATAATTATTCATTTAGTATTTTATTTTTATACTAGTAATAAATATTTAAAAGAGCTAGCGCTTTCACACTGCATTTAGTGTGAAAGCGCTAGCTCTTTTAAATATTTATTACTAGTATAAAAATAAACACAAATCCCAGACGTGGAAGACCATACTCCCTCCCCGTAGGACCTTCTGTTGCCTCCTATCCGGACAGCTACCTGTTTCCGTCAATTCTCCATTGGGCTGGTCACTGCCTGATACGGAGTACAGTGCCAATTAGTCCTAGACCACAGCCGGATTTTGTAGGCTGTCGTCGCGTCTGGCACTATAGGTCAGCAGATTGGGATGGGATGCGGACATTCTTGGCATTCCCACCCGTGGGGGTGGATTGGAACTTTTCATTCCGTTTTCTGCGGTGCCGACTGGCGTCATGTCGTAATCTCGTTGTAAGTTGGCACGTCCCCATAAACTAGAGTGTTACCAAGCGTATGCAGCAGCGAGCGAGAGCAGGATAAAAATACCAAAGTACTAAAGAAGAATTATAATTCTGCCTCTAGGGCGTTCAAAAAGGCCAAATCAAAGTCTGAGCCGTCAGCAAAATTGGCGAAAGACTAGTTCGCCTTCCTTCAGGTACCCGTGCAATCTGATCGCTCGCCAAGGCTGTTTTAGGGATTTTGCTAAGCCATTCCTCCCATCTCTTTGCACCGGAGTGATGGATCGCTGGTCCATGCCGCAAAAGCCGAACTTCCGGGCTCTCTTTTTGCGTCGAAATCCTTTTTGGATGATCAGGGAAATCCGCCGCCTACTATCATGCGATGTGGTTACTCGGATATTATGTTCCGGCAGAGCGCTGTGCGTAAAGCACTATCTTCGCTGGATGTTCAGAAGTCGAGTGGGCCCAAGTGCATCGCTCCGATTATGCTGCGAAAATGTGCTCTGGATTTGGCTCCGGTATTGACGCGCCTTTTAAGACTGTCCTATCCTGTTGGCGTAGTCCCCAGCTCTTGGAAGATAGCGATAGTGCACCCGATTCTTAAAAAAGGTGACTGTGATAACCCCTTTGTTTTCCAAAATTATGGAATCCATTATCAACTGCCAGCTCTTGCAATACTACGGTTTCCGCCGCGGACGTTCAGCAGTAGCGATGTTCTAGTTTATTTAACGCACCGATGGGCGGAGGCAGTTGAAACCAACGGGGAGGTGTTGGCGGTTAGTCTGCATGTAGCAAAGGCCTTTGATCAGATTTGGCACGTTATCCATACGGACTTAGCATCTTGACAAATCGTTCCCCAAGGCTGTGTTTTGTCCCCTACGCTGTAATGACGTGCTGCAAAGTAGTGGCCTTTATTGTTACGCAGATGATAGTATCGGGGATACTTTATACACTGTATACGGGACCACGTAAACGAGTATCGGGACAAGCTTGTGTCTGAAGTCGAAGTTTTGTTATCCAAAGTCTCGGAATGCGGCCTAATAAATTTACTCCAATTTAAACCCCATAACACAAGTTTGTGCGTTTACCGCTAAAAAGTCACACCTCGTGGTATCTCCTTGTTTTCAAAACACCTACCTATCGGCCTCAGCTAGTATCGGAATATTTGGTGTCAACATATCGAGTAACGTTTAGTTGGGCGGGCATTTGGACACGAAAGCTAAATTAGCCTTGAAGCTGGGTGTGCTCAATAATGCGAAGCAGTACTTCAATCCAGCCCATCATCAGCAACTTTGCAAATCGCATGTCCGATACAACGTAGAGTGACTCGAATCGTTGACGATCAAGTTATTTCCGGACAATTCGATTCTTTGGCCCTAGGAAGAGATATCGGTTCGCTGTGCGTCTTTTATCGCATTTTCTATGGGGAGTGTTCCGAGAAATTGTTCGGATTAATACCAGTAGCAGAATTCCATCTGCGGACATTGCGACGTACCTCACAGTTCCACGCCTATCACCTTGGACGTCCGTAAGTCCACGACCGTGCGGCTTAAACGCCACTTCTTACCGTGCACAACTGTACTGTGGAACCAGCTGCCTCCCTCGGTATTTGCGGTCCGATACGACTCAGGGGCCTACAAGAAAAGAGCATACCTATACCTT
>JAFELO010000508.1:72950-88846 GCA_017140195.1 Eumaeus atala
TTGTGAATGTTGTTAAGTGCTGCCATATAACATTATGTGAGTCATGAGTTTTTTTAATTTACTAGAAAGCAAATATAGCCCTTATAATATACATTAAAACAATTTAAATCTTAAATAAATTTCAAATATAGCTATTAAAGAACTGATTTGATGTTGTCAAAACAGATTTATTTACCAAACTATTTAAATTAAGGGAAATAAAAAACGTTGCTCATAACATTTTGTAACTCAATGATTATTATTAATATCAATGATAGCGATAATGATAATGGAATAATTAGAAACATTGTATTTTTGTTAGTTACACAAGTGTGACGTAGTGCTCGCGTGAGATCAGACAAGTGCACTCTCTAATCCCTTACTGAGACTATTCCGATGGGACAGGTTTCCTACAATATCGGAATGAAATGAGGCACAGGACCGACGGCTTAATGTGCCAATGCAAATGAGGTGTGACTTCGTAAACTTCCCGGAATATTACTAGAAATTTCTGGTTACAATGTGAAGTCGGGTAGTTAGCGGCTTGTTGTAAACATAAGGTGTCCCTGGAACTGGTGAGGCCCGGGGACAGCACTTCTGCGCCCCCTCCCACCCATTAATCTGGCATGTGTTTTGCAGATACTGGGAGGCTCTACAAGCGCTGGTGGTGGGAGTGCTCAACAAGATCCAGTTCCAGCACAACAAGGCGCAACTACAACATCTGGATAACGACACCTGCGACGACGATGTCAGTATTCGTGTTGCTTTCTCTTTCTACTCCTTTTCGACGAAAACATAGTACATTTTTTATAATAAAGGAGGACAAAAGAGTGTTGGAACATGGTGACTGCGGACGCCCATTAACATGTGCAGATGCGGGCAGCTAGGTGGAGCAAGTCCATTATTGGCTCATCCCCCTAATGAATCGCCGGATATTCACAAACCGCACGAAACGTCACATCGTAGCTGTCACTTAACGGCGGCATCGTGTGAGCGAGAGGCATCACCCCAGTCCAGAGGTATGTACACTCAGCAAAGGTGGTGTCATATACACCATCTTCACCGTTGAAATATGTTAGAGTACCTACGTCTCACTATGAATGATATAGAACTACGGTTTTCAGAGATTCGATTCGTCTAACTTTCACTAAGTTTACATATTAGTTACAGAAAACAATGGCATGACTTTCAGAAACCACGTTGCAAGTGAAACTTTTACAACAACACACCACACACTTTCACGTTGGCCTTTCCTAATGGGGTAGGCAGAGAGAACGGAATGACATTTATCACGATCCTTACATATCTGCTTTCCGTCCTCCACATTTATTAATGTCTTCGTACAGACACGCTGGTTGCGAAGGCTCTTGACACCACCTTCAGACAGCACCCGACCAATCTTGTCATGGTATGTCAGTCTTGGTCTTCCTTGGTACCCTACATCCCTTCTCATTCGCATTGTATATCGTCTTTGTTAACCTTTTACCTGTCATTCTTTCTTTTTTCCACACTCTCTTTCACACCTAAGCTCCCTCTCACTTCATTATTGCGAACACGATCGGTGAGGGTTGCGTCACTTGTATTTCGCAACGCCCTCATCTCGACCGCGTTTATTCTATTTTCATGCACTTTCGGGCATACCCAACTCTTACTTCCACACAGTAACGTTGAGATTAACACATAATTATGCAGGGTAAGATGGTCACCCTGACTCGAAACTGTGCTTTTAAGCAATTTCCCTAACGCTCCAATCACTCTGTTCCCTGCACACACTCTTCTTTCGACATCTGCGGTGCAATGCAAATTTCCATTCCTGCTAAAAGCACGACCAAGATATACAAAATGACTTGCTCCAACACTACGTCATCGACCACGACTCGTACGTCCGTTCTGGTTATTTCTCTTTCAAATACTAAAACTTTAGTTTCCTCCACATTCATTTGTAAGCCCATATTCTCACAATCATCTTTCATTATTGTGATTAGCGTTTGTAGCTCAGTTGGAGTGGAGCTCAAGAGAACTGCATCACCTGCATAAAGCAGGCAGTTCACTAAATACTTTTATGTGTAGATAAAACTTAAGTGCACGTGAAGAAAGCACTATAAGACCAGCAGGGGCGAGCTAAGTTTCCTCTCCCTTCGTCGCCTCTGCTTGCCTTTCCTGCAGCCGAGTGCAACTAAAAATATGTAGGCGGCGGTGAACGATTAAATATTGTAAAAGATGTATTGATCTGTGCAGGGTGAGACTGAGTGGCAGACATTCCTCAAGCACTGCATCGAGTGTATAGCACGAGTGGCTGACATCGCGCCTCTTGAAGTATTCACTGCCGTTGTACGTATTTATTTACTATAAAAATGTTATATTACATTTTTACATTACATAACATTTGTTATTTTATTTAAGTAACAACATACGAAACAAGCTAATAGATGCACATGCGTTTAGCTCCCATACTTCGCGTAATTGCCGAAGAGCGCCATTTTGATTTCATCCCGCAACCTGTAATATAGATGGAGCAGTGGCAGTGCCTAGCGGGGGTGCACGCACGCGCGGCGGCGCGGGGCGCGGGAGCGGAGGGCGCTGAGGCGGAGCGCCTGCTGGCCGCGCTTCTAGACTTAGCCACGCTCACGCGTCTGCTGGGAAGACTTGCTCCGGCACTTCTTGACAACACACCCACCGCCGGGGCCACAGGTACGTTAATACTCTTTCATCCCGCATTCAATGGTACAGCATGGACCGTCTCGCGCATTTGCTATTTGATAACACCCCTTCAGGACGACTAACCCCAGGAAACGTAACGTAACGCGAAACAACGAAGCGAATAAATCAAATTTAATAAAAATGAGCAGTTAGATGTCGGCGCCTACATACTGACAATATATTGTACTGAAAAAGCGGATTATTACCTTTTTATCCTTACGACCAATTAACGGGATATGAACTGTTTTCTGTCGGTGATTAGCAGGCTATTACAAGTACAAGTGTGTGCTCTATTAAGTTGTTAAATATTACATCATGCAGAGAGCGAGGCAGGGCGAGCGGCTGCGGGTGCGGCGCTGGTGGAGCGCTGCGCAGGGGCGCTTGCGGGCGCGGCACTCACGCGGCCGCACCGTACGCACGCGCCAGCTCTCGCGCATGCGCACATCATGCTGTACGTACGACTCTCATTAGTGCTACTTTACGCCAAGTTACGACAAGTATGCATAAGGCGAGTGATGCTGCATGATGCGTACAACATCTGCTACGCCAACTTACAGCAATACTGCGATGGTGTATTAGATGTGTCCAAGTGTAATACGACAATTGTCTATTACACAAAAGAGAAATCTTGTAGTTGGTAAATCAAAAACCTTAACTGTCACTTAAAAGAACCCATTACGAAAGTGTGTGTGTAATTAATTTCATATATTTCATGTAATAGATTTTTAGTGAGTTTTATCAGTGATATATTTCTAATTTAGCCCATTTCGGATTGATTCCTATATCTATTTTTCTTTAAGTTCTTGCCAAATTTTATTGTTTTTAGGTCAACCTCAAGTACCCTATAGGTTTTAGTTTTTGTGCCATTTCATAGAAAATACCGTCTTTGCTCAATTTGTAAGAGTACGGATATTTCTAAACATGAAGAGAAGGGAAACGATTCTGCTTAACCTCTGTTTGTGCGGATGTTTATCATCAATCAAAGACATTTAAAAAATTCATCATATATTTCAAAATTTTCAATAATGTTTTAAGTGCTTTTTTTGTGTGGATATTGGAAGCTGTTGAGCCCAAAACATTTATTTTTGGTATCCCGCATTAAATCATCAGTGTACATGTCGCAGTGGGATTGTGTACATCTCGTATATCTTTTACATTACGTCTAGCCATTTAAAAAAACCCGGATTGTTTTGTTTTGTCGTCAACGATTAGCCGGATTGGATAGGATACGGCTGAGTCAAATTCCGCCAGAAAGTGTTCCGCGGTATGCATTATACAATAAACCTAGCCGTACTGACATAAAGTGGGTCCGCGTCTTTGATTGGTTTTAGTTCGCAATTTTAACCACGCGGCATTGCTTGATTGTCGAATACAGATAAATTAAAAAACTGCCCGGGTAGGGCCTTCGGCCTTTAGACCATTAATCTTTCGTGGTCAGGTTATTTGAACTAAAAAACACTTTTCCTAATTTCATACTTATATCGATTGCTATCACTACTAAAATCAAGACATTCAACTAAGCTAAAAGTCAGCAGCCTAGATATATATCAGGGGTGAAAGATTAGTCAACTTTATTATCTTTTATGAAATGTTTCAGGCATGCAGAAATGTTTGCATGCATGGGAGCATGGTGCTGCTATGCAAACGAGTGCAACGTTCCCATGCAGACCATGGAGAGCTTGTTCACCTCGGCTGTCCCCTTCCTTGTACCTCATGAAGTTCCCGTGAGTCTCCCTTTCTATGTTGGCAACATATTAATCGAATACATGTAGTTGTTGTAACATTTGAATGTTCAGTGCATGTGTTATGCTAACAACGGGTCACGAGATGAAACGATCAGGTGCCATATCACTAACAGAACCAACTTTTAAAATAATTCTTAAATATTTCGTTGTGTACAGTGCATCCACATAGCGTTTCCATTGAATTATAAGTAAAGTTTATTTACTGGTCGATGCATAGGAGCCGCAGATGTGCACTCAGCAGCAAATATATGTCCCGTTGCGGGGGGGGGGGGGAAATATATTGTAAATATGTGGATGTTCATGGGCATCGGTAGTCATAAAAAATCTCCGATTGCTCGTTTGCCCCTATATATAAAAAAAGCTCAGGAATTATTAGTCTGATTATAAAAAAAAATAATTTTAGATAGACCATTTATAAAATCATAGTATTCTGAGTAGGATCTGCAGCATCCTAGTAACTAGAGTATGAACCATGTACAATTTTAGCGAGTTCTATTATGTTAGCAACTCTCTATAGCTGAAATAAAGGGAGTTTGTACTACCATCATACACGTCATGACGATCACCTACCTGACGGTGAGAACTACCACTTACAAGATAGTGTCCCCCATCCAGGAGCCGCCGCTGCTGTGCCACGCCGCGGCGCATCTGCTTCTGAGTTTGTCCAAAAACGTCAAGTTTCCCAGCGACCCCGTGCTCATGCTCGGAGACCTGTACAGCCACGCGCAGCGCTCTCTACACTATCTGGAGCCTAAGGTAACAAGTCACAGTTGCGTAACCACTGTATCATAAGTGCTAATTTAGGAAATCTCATATATCTAACATAAGCTGGTTTTTGTCCCGGCGAATCAGAGACAATAGCTGCAGATATGAAATTGATTATGGTGTCATTTTGAAGAACACCATTTGATACATTTGAAAATTGTAGTTGAACAGAAAATATCTTGATTGTTATTTATCCAAACAAAACTCAAATATATTGTTAACGACAATTTCCAACAACGAAGACTTTATTATAGAAATACTTATAATACATGAGAAACATCCATGGATGTTTATTTATATAGCGCAACATGCACGCCTTAACTGGGCTATGCTAACCCTGCGCCAGCCGGTCATCAAAAATACCGCCCACTTATAGTTACTCCCTCTGAAATATTTGGAATACAGTAAGCTTGTTTTGTCATTCAAGAGTTGCACATATGATATATAAGTAAGTAATAACAAAATAAGCCACACATAGTTTAATTTTCCTTTAATATGTATCAGCTCATCAGTTATATCAATGAAGTAAACATAGCACAATGTGTTACAGACGGCGGGCGTGGTCCGGGAGGCGCTGCTGTCGCAGTCACTAGCGCGTGCGGCGCCGGGGAGCGCGGCAGTACCGGGGGGCGGGGCGGATGCGGCGCGTGCGCTGCTGGCGGCGTGGGCAGGCGCGCTCGCTACTGCGCCGCCTGCCGCCGCGCTGCCGCCTCTCACAGCACTGCTGCATGCCTTCGCGCACGCGCCCACGCACGCCAAAAAGGTATGTACGCACACAATTCATGTATCTGACAATTTACAGTATACATAATAATTCGGATGTTTCGAAACGTCACAAACACAAAAGTCGAAGGTTTGGAGAAGGTCTTCAGAAAACAAGCTACTTTGCAACCTGCAATGTCTAATAAAGTGTATAGAGATAAACAAAGAAAAGTGCTATTCATTGGTGAATGGAGATGCAGCAAATCCTTCCGGGACTGCACTCTCGTTCTGTTAAATTGTTTGTTTAATGGACGGTAAAAGAATCCGTTTAATAATTGTTTGTGACTAACATCCGCAGGTAATAGCCGAGGGCATGGCGGAGGCGGCGGCGGCAGCGCTGCGGCTGCTGTGCGCGCCGTGCGCCGCGGAGCCCGACATCACGGATTTCTTCCTCGCGCTGTTCACGGCGCTACTGCCGCAGCTCGGCAACTTCACCTATACAGCCATCGATGTGTTCCTGGAAGTCGCTCAAAGGTAACGTTGTTCTTCAATCTGAAGAAGAAAGAAAAGGCCGTTCTGTGTGCGGATTACGGAATTTTGTATTGAAAAAAGATGGAATATAGTTTGTTCTATAATCTATTAGCCTTGTGGAAGTTGTGAATTTTATTTCATTTGCTTGATGATGATGGAAGGGACGAGTAAAAGTGCGGTTTCAATTTATACTTCCTAAAGCTACGTTCAGTTCAGTGTGGATGAAAAATAGGGTCTTTTTTGTGAACTACAACGCACGTCAGGAACGACGTCGCACTAGCACTCACCTCGTAACTGGACAAGAGAACAATCGCTCGTTGAAGCGCGAAGGCGCTTTACCTTAACCGAACAACGGTGCGCTATTCATGCTTGCATTAAAGATGCACTTTAATCATTTTAATAATCTGTATCTAATATTTATATGGATGGATATGCTATTAAAAAGAAATACATAATGTGTCACTATTAGGTACTCAAATACACCTTGGTACTTGATAACTGTAACATATAAGAAAGCATAAACTGGTTTTAAAGGGCACAAACAAAGGTTTTATCAAGTGTTACAGGGATAATTCTGTAACAGATCGAATGTCTTACACTTTTTAACCTTTTTGTTTGTGCCCTTTAAAACCAGTTTATGCAGTTTTCTATGTTTAATTCTCTGTCGCAGTTTCTTTGCCAAAAACCAAACAGGTGGAGAGAATTCAAAGTGTAACACTTTATTTCTGTTTCCATATAAAAACAGTGATCAGAACACTTTGTTCGGTTACCACTAAACACCATGATCACAATGTTACTAAACAGTGTCAGTGCGAGTTCCAGCACTGCATCCATGCTGCGATCACTTTACTTTATTGTGTATACTGTCGTTGTACAGAGGCGCCAGTGATGAGGGCTCGGCGAGCGCGGCGTCCGTAGAGAGCAGCCTGGAGCGGCTGGTGGAGTGCGTGCGTCTCGGTGTGGAGGCGGGAGGCGGCGGAGTGCGCGTGCGGCCCGTGCTGCAGCTGCTGCATCACGCAGTGCTGCCGCGCGCCGCGCCCGCCGCACCCGCGCTCGCTCGCGCCGCTGTCCGTTTGCTGGCCAGGTGAGTCGCATAGCGCGTTCCGTGCTGCAGCAGCAGCGCGCCGTTGGAACTACGTCGCCATCCGCTTGCTAGCCAAGTAAATGAAGCACCGTCCCGTGGACCACATCTTCGTGCTGATGATCTACATAAGGTATTTTCATTCCCCACATGTTTAAAATTCTAAAAATATGGAATGGTCAGCGTTTAATCCTTTAATTAAACGTTTTAATTAAACGCTGATTAAGTGAAAGTTGAAACAATTATTTGTTTGTAATGCTCCAGTGCCATATTTTAGTACATAAGTCAGTAACTCGGAAGCTTGTGACTGTTTAAGTATAATCAGACGCGAACTACAAGTTATTAGCTATTTTATTTACGTACCTGTGGTGATTATGTGCGCAGCGTGCTGGTGCACCGGTGGCGCTACTTCTTTCCGCACAAGTGCGAGGGTGAGGAGAGCGCGCGGCGTACGAGCGAGTTGCGCGGCGCGCTGTCGGCGCTGAGCCGCGCGCTGCACTCCTCCGACATCGAGCTGCTGCGCCTCGTGCTCACCGCGTTGGACCTACTCAACACGAAGTGGAAGCTGTACCACAAGGTTGTAGTACCTATTTAACAGTTACGACCCTACGGGTCAGCACAATTCAACGGAATAGGAATGACTAGCAATTTTGATGTCACAACATGTACTGACGGTGCTAGGCGTATTCCGCATACATCATTTTTCTTCTATTATAAAAAAATATATTCCGCCAATATTTTTAAGTCTTAAGATTAATAAGAAAATCTCTCCCGTATCGAGAACGCCAGGGACAAAGCTTTTATACTAATGATGTTTAAGGAAAACCTACGAAAATTAATTGAAAACTAACTCGATGAAAACAATAATTTCACTGTACTATGTATGTTTCATGTTATGTATAAACAAATTTAAATATTATATAATATGTTGTGCGTAGGCGCTGTTTCGCAGCGAGTTTCTGTGCGGCTTCCTGTCCGTCCTGCTGGCCGGTCTCCTGGAGGGTGGCGCGCGTGCGCTGCTGCGCGACGAGGCATTGTGCGCGGCGCACGCAATGGCGGCCGTGGACTTCACCGCCTTCCGCCGCGCCTTCCTGCCGCACTTCCTGCGCACTCTGCCTGGCCTCGCGCAACAGCATCTGCAGCATCTGCCGGACTTTCCGCCGGACACGGTTTGTATTACACAGTCGTTATCCGTCCTAACGAGGTGGTGTGCGCGGCGCACGCCATGTCTACTTCGCCGATTTCCGCCAAAATGCAGTGTAGGTGCATCGACTTCCTGGCGCGCAGCCGGTCCTACCAACCGTGCCACCGGCCGTGATATTGCATTAGCGGCCATTTGCGCAGTCATTGTGTGTTTATATTATGTGACGACATATGTGTGAGTTTAGCCATTGAAACGAACTTATTAAATAATTATACAATTAATCGGGACGCTGACAGATACAAAGTCCATAACGGTGTTTTGTCGGGTTGTTTGATCAATATTTATCACTTAAGGTTATGAAAAATAGATAGCCTGCTGAATATGCATATGAAATTTGGTGAAAATCGGTAAAGCCTTATCGGAGGGAGTAATGTACATAAAAATTGGTTTCAGGAAATTTCGTAACATTAAGTTACGAAAATAAATTAATATCCAATTCCTAACCGGAAGCATCTTATTCCATAAATTGGCCTTCCAAATGTATTCAGTCTTACAAGCTCTCAATTACTGCTTGATATAATACGATTTAACCGCAAATTCTCATTTTTACAGGACCTGCCCACATTCACTCAGAACATCCTGCGGCTCATGAATGACGTAAACTTCTACCGCGCATACAACTCGCTAGCTGCCACGGCTATGATCTCTTAGTGGGTACTCTTAGGAATACGTCGGTGCTGTGATATACTGAGGTCCACTTCGAGCAGACATATCTCCATCTCTTGTAGAGTGGGCTGATCGTACTAAAAACCAACGTTAAATGTTAAAGTTAATGAAATAATAGAGTAACTATTGAGATTTGTCATATGGAGTTTACAGCTCGCGGCGTTAAACTAGTACGTTTAATGCGCAGTAATAACAGATTTACCGATCTCAATCGAGGTGCGGTATGAGACGCGACGCGAAGGGTAGCGCGAAACAATAGCAACACGGCAACACGGCTTAACGGCAAGCCGCCGCGCAGTCTCCGCCCTGTGCGTAACTGCATATTGACAGTTTTTGGTCGCGGTTTAAATCGAAATTTTTCATTGATAAAGTCCGATCGGCCCCGTATTGTATGTTCTTACTTAATTTTAATTTATAATGTTTAGAGTGCATTTTATTTTTTCGTAGGCACCATAAGGCAATGTTGGACGAAGAGGAGGTGAAGCTTGTTTGTACATTGCTTTCTAGTCATAATACATGCTCTAGACATTTGAACGGACATGACAACAACGTACAGGGCGGGTTTCACGGTTAACTACTAAAGTGTCAAGTAGCGGTATTTAACTCTTAAGCACCACGCAAGTGCTTCATAGAACTGACCTCTGACTGGAACCTGTGACACTGAAATTCGTAATTATATCGTATTTGACACATAAGTTCCTTATTCTAAGGCTAAACTTCAATCAGAACCTGTAAAACCGACCTTACGCTCTTACAATTTGGCACTCTGGCGATTATTTACACAGTTACGTACCAAATTTGTTCCTATATAGTCATAAGTTACGTTTATTCCATATCTGCATGATCATAGATAGATTTAGTTTTCTGTTATAAGACTTTTAAGATTGAACATAAGAGCGAATTTTGAGAGATATGAATTCGTAATTATGTTGATAGTATTTATGTAATCTGCTTACGCATCTTAACGGAAACAATTTTGTCCATGTTTTTGCCGTTCTGTGGTATTCAATCTATTTAATTTATTTTATCATTGCATCAATATGCATTGATATTCTGTTTATTATCGCACGACATCCACTTTGCAAACAAACTGTGGTGCATTTTATTTGTGTTTTATTTTATTACAACATTATGCTTTATTGGCTTAAACACGCAGGTGCATTTTATAATTGTTCTACTATGTTTTTTTAAGTTTGTGGTGTATTTTTTTTTCTTTCTAATGAAATGCAAATTATAGAAATGTTTAAGTTAAAAATAAATACTGCTCTAACACCAATTGTTTTTCGATACAATGTTGTTATTATTGCTGTCTATTTACTCAAAAACATTGTTTTAATTTAAAAAAAAAGCCTGAATAATGGGTGAAATGAAGCCTGAAGAATGAGAGGTAGTAAAGTATGATTTAGGGGTTATTAATCTATGCATACGTTTCTTTAGTCGTATTGGTTTTCCGATATTTAATAATTGTGTCGGAAATATGTTTAGTTTGCTAACTATTTGTATATATTATCAAACAAAAGTATGTAAGGTGCTCTGTGTGTAACAATGGAAATAAGTGAGCTGTAAGTTTCTAATGTAGTTTATTTTTCCTATATAGTTTCCATACCTACGCTAGCGGGACCAATATAGCTTGATCTGTCTGTATGGTTTATCATTACTGCAATACATTAACGTTATGTATAATTCAGCCAGGCTGTCTTCGGCTCTGGTGGGATATTTTCAATATTATTATTAGCCTGTGTTAGATCAACCCTGATTTCGATTAATTTGTTTATCCCATAATCGTTAAATGTTGTGATTTCTTTACGTTTTTATAAAAGTTTGTGATATAGCAAGACAAAATTGTCAAATATGTCCTGATGCACATTCATTTTACTTAAATATGTTAAAGATTATGTTTCTAACCAACTTAAAGAGGAACATTAGACCATAATAAACCCCAATTTATGTTTCACTAAATAATTTAAGTGACGACTCCTTAGTTATTACCTATTGTTAAGGATACATAAAGATACACAAATGAAAAATATAGGCTCATATGAATGCAATATAACATTGTATTGCATGGTTGGCTAAGTCGTAAATCTGAGTCAAAAGTAATTGTTACTATTAAATGCCATATATATTTTGTTAAAATAAGACTTATGTTGCATACAATAAAAATATGTTCGAATTTAACGTTAATTTGTATGACCTGTAAATATATAATAAAGCGTTTATTGTTTTTAAAAGTCAAATAAATAATTTTACAGACCTTACAAGTTATATTAATTAAAAGACAACCCAACTTCTGTCTACACACAGTGTGTGCTTTAAAAGTGCGATCAATAACGTAACAGGACAATCGACAGACACCTATTGTCAGAAAGCTAACAAAAATATATTGTGAACTATGAAAAAATAAAGTATTCTGTATACGTCATCATCAGCCGATCGACGTCCACTGCTGAATATAGACCTCTTCCCACAGTGCTATCCTATATTGGTTACAATTGTGAGCCATTTGCATCCATACGTTTGTGAAACCTGGTGTTGATATTGCTTGAAGTTGGTGCTAATTGTCGTTATGTTACGTTATACTAGCAGTTATTTATTACTTTCTAACAGGGCCGACCAGCAATCAAAGACTGACGACTGCCGACGCCCATGGACATCATCATTATTGTAACTCAGATGTGATGTCCTCCCTCTAATGGGCCACAGGCTACTCAAAAACCGAACGAAACGCGCCAGGAAAGCGGTCACACGGGTCATGTGAACGAGAGGTATCTTCCCGGTGATCCGGTGTGCAATGCAGATTGGTATTACCTCTTACTACCGTTTGCTTTGAGATGGCCCTTACCTGGATGCAGGGAGGTACCGCTATACCGCCACTGGGAGTAACCTGCACTATTTTGTGTACCTAATCAAACTAAATAAAATATTTTCCTTTCAACCATTTAACTGCATTTTTAATTGAAAAATTACTTTAAAACAAATATATTATTGTACTAATTATTTTTTGGCAATTATACTAATTGATGTGATGGTCATCCACAGCCTACTCAAAGTGAACAAGTACTATATTATGATAACATATATAAAAGAGGTGATCTATCAATAATTTTTTATTTTACATGTAGAGATGAGACTTTGTCAATTATATCTTTATGGCTTGCATACAGGTTTAAATCTGGTGTAACATCTACCCATCTTACACCAACAGCATCATCACCGGCCTGCAGGTCCAGCCCACCAACCACTGACCCTGTTTCATCATGATAATTGTAAGCAGTAGTTTCCATCCAAGCATTGTCTGTATTTCTTGGATCATCGACATACCCAGTATATACTTTTGTGCCAGCACTGAAGAATGTTTTGAATTTTCTTCTCAATGTTTCTTTCATTTCTAAAATAATGTTATGGATCAAATTTTTAGAAGCTTCAATATCACATAAAGTAGTTAACCTATCACATTTACCTAAACTTTTCTTCTCCTTAATTTATATCTTAAATAACAAATATTTTTGAATGTTACTGTAAAGGTTAAATTAAAGTTTAAAAGCAAGTAAAAAAATCATAAATTATATTGAATCGTTTTTTGAGCATAAGCAGTATGAAATATCTATATGCAATAGAATCATAATCAAAAGCTTTTATTGGCACTTTGCTGAACATAGGCATTTCATGAACAGCTTTTGGTAAAGCAATTTCTTGTCTTTCCACCTGGTTGATTTATGACCGTGACAATATGTTATTAAAGATATAAGGAATGACCTTCTGTAGCTTCAAGGAAGTTCATAGCCTCTTCTTGAAATTCTCTTATAGCTGCTACAGAAAACTCCTCGCCAGGATCAACCATTCCTCCAGGGATTGCCCACTCTCCAGTATCCCGACGTTTAATTGCAACAAATTGTAATAACCTGTTACCAACAAGTATGTGTTTATATAACATTATTACCAATGATAAAATTCTGTAACATACTTTTCACTGTTATCATTTGCATTATTTTTCCATCTTGTGATGATTGGGTCTGCTGCATGATTTGGCCCCCATCTTCCTAAAACACCTCTGCCCTGTATTCCTGTACGTCCAATAGGATTCAAGGGAAAATTATTTTCTATTGTATATGACCCCATGTAACTTTTTCTATTTAAGATACCATCCTGATCATTCCACTTTGGTTTAAAATGAAGGCTGCCTAAAAATTATAAAAAAAATTGTGTTTAGGATTCTGTGCCACAAAGGAAAACTTACAGGATCACTTTGTAGTCTGTCGAGAAAATGTAAGTGGAATCACAAAAATTGGCAAGTGTATCTCACTTAGGGTGTTAATTTAAGAAAAAAAATATTAAAATGTTTGTATGAAGAATTTTAGAGCTCAATACTTTCGTAGCGGTACTCCCTAGAAAAAAAAGTCATGATCAAATAATATTCTGGTATATATCATCAGTTAGATAAGCGAAAAAATGGGGTTTATTATGACATCAAATATTTCGCAAAAAATTTCTAAGTCCCCATCCCATAGTGCCCCTATTGCTACACCTCAACCGATATTCCAAATAATTAACCGGTTTTTATCGATTATTCAATAACCAGAAAAGTTAAATTAATTAAATATAAACATTAAATATTAATATATTGCTCCTCAATCTTCTATAAGTAAGTAATTAAGAATGACTTTTAGTTTACTTGCGCTGTGTTGGTTGCTATGTAAGTTATTCTGCATGATTAATATCAGTAAAAAGTAAGTATACTTGCCTTAGTACTAATCTCAGTTACTTCTGACATAGAATGACCATAAAATAAATAATTATATTGTAGAGCTCGGTTAAACAATGTTTTCCCTTAATGGTTTAGCTGGAGGAAAGCTCTCACTGAGTGTTAGCTAATAAAGCCAATTGATGCAAAACATAAAATAAATACCTATATTCGGATCAGCCCAGGGTTTGCCATTGATATTTGGATCCGTGTAAGGAGTAGGATTGTATTCTTTGTACTCATTATTCCAGGGTACTTTACAATCAGGTACAGGAAACCTTCTTATAATAGAACGTGGGTAAGTACCTAGCCGACATTTATAATGTATTAAAACCATTTTGCAAGGAATAGTTTTTGGTTTACTTTAATGATAGGGAAAAACCAAGTTTAAAAAACTTATAAAAATGATTGTTGTTTTTGTTTGTTTTAAATTCGTCCTTACGAACAGGCTAAAATTATATGACCATACCGCCTCGTCATTTGTAGCTTATGAAATTGATAATATAAACTCCCGTAATCCGATGTCGAATTTAGTAAATAAAATAACAATAGAGAGCTTAGGTTTTATTATGAAATTAAGCATAAATGCACATACATATGTACCAAAATAATCACGAATTATTATTGAAAATTCTAAAATATCGAATTTTTCTTTAATTGTCCAAGTTTTATGCTTTCGCTTCTCGTTTTGTGATGACATTATTAGGTGCTATACCTAACACAATGAATAAATACTAAACAGTGAACGCACACTAGGCCGTACCGCTACCATAAATTCCATAGTCAAATTCAAACTAAGTAAAACAATGCATACGCGTCGAGCACAATAGCGGTGGCGCGTACGAGTTGTAACCTGGTCAAACCTTTTTTTTTTTGTTGACGCGGGGAAACGCATTTACGCACCTTTACTGGCCCTGGGTGGGGTTCAGTGGTGTGTGGGACTCGCGACACATGATAGTGCCGAATTCCCACGAAAACCACCGCGCATGCCATCAGTCGGGGCACCTCACCAAGGGCGGCCCCTTGGTGATGTGCCCCGGAACAACAAATCATCAGCCCACCTCGACGGCTAGTCAACCCCCTAAGGGACCAACTCCATCTCCACAGAGAGGGTTGCCCCGCACTACAGGACAACCCCACTGACTTTGGGACAGTGTAATGCCGAAGAGAATACCGAGAGCGATTCCTCCTCCTAATCTTTTTATCCGCCTTGGTTCCATTGGCATCGCCTGGGTTCACCACATGCTACTAAGCCTCACAGCCACGACAAGACTTTAACCATGGTGGAGATAGTGGGGAACCTTTCCAAACCTGCGTGATCTACATTAGCGATTATTGTCAAATACATACATATTTAGTAATAATCAAAGTCATGTCGGATTACAGGGGGCGCCGGATTGGACAGGGGCCGGATTAATGGGGGTCCACTGTATTTGTTAAAAGTTGTTGTTGTAAAATTCGTCCTTACGGACAAGCTAAGATCATATGAACATACCGCCTCGTCTTTAGTAGTTTACTTTTGTTTAGTTGATTTATAAAGTTCGCTAATTTTCTATTTTTCTTGTTAAAACTTGGTGAACCATGTAATTTTAGCAGTCTGCTGGCGTTTCAAAATGTACCGTGTAATAACTCTAGATAAATACTACGAATTGTACTCCCGCAGGTACTATAGATACCATACCATAGATACCAGCCTAAAAAGAGACATTAATACCAGCAGCAGAATTCCACTGTCGGACACCACGGCAAAACTCTAAGTTCCACCGGCACCACCTTGATGTC